>PVKZ01009226.1:0-11923 GCA_004027375.1 Macroglossus sobrinus
CTTTCTAACTGCTTCGTGCATCGCCGCGTGCGTGCCCGCGTTCTGTCACCCGTTCATTTGAGAGGCACCATCTTGGGGACCGAAGCTGTTACGAGGACTGCGACGTGGCTGTCGCCCTCCCAGAGCTCACGGTTCGTGCGGCGTGAAAGTCGCCGGTTCCTTGCGGGTCGTGCCAGGCTGTCGGTGCCGGAGGCACGCTGACCTTTGTCGAGTGCGGTGGCATTTCTGTCCCGTGAGAACGCCCTGCCCAGGCAGACCCCGATCCCATCGCTGGGGGTCCTCGGCGCTCTGCTCATTGTGGACGGGTCCCCGGTCACGGGCCACGGCACCTCCGAAAGGCACCTCAAGCGCTCGAAGAGGGCGCTGGTCTCCTCCAGCGCGTGGCTTGTATCCTGAGTTTTAGATCAATGCAGAGAGCAGACGACACCCCCAAAAGTGCGAGCAGCAGGATCGCGTTTGCTCGCTCTGAGACACGTGTACGGCATGTGGCATGCCGTTGCCTTGGTATCGTGGAGCTGTCCTCTGTTACAAGCCCGTGCGTTTCCAAGCCCACCTGACACGGGAGAAGTGGATTTATTTATGGTCTACAGTACTGGAAGTGAAACAGATTTATTCTTGGTGACTCTTTCCCGATGTAATGACTTGACATAAAATAAAGACTCCGTTCCAGAGACTGTGAATGATCGCCCCTGCGGATTCAACTTCGCGAGGCCATTAATATTTTACCGCCGCAGTGAACAAAGCGGTTACATTTACATCAAGAATTACCGGCTCCTCCTGCTAGGGTGCCTCTGTATTTTCACTCACCCACTGTAATTCTACTTTTTTTTCCATAGTTACCCACTCAAAACATGACAAGTGTAGTTTGAGAACATAAACCACCTTCGAGAAAGAGCAAGGCTGCACAGAGACGAACGTTTGGTGTGTCTTCAAGGAGCTTTACGTCCCTTTAGCGTTTTTGTATCGTTGGGATGGGTGAGTCTGAGATCATTCATCCTTGGCTGAATTTTACTTCCTCCCCAAATCGACTTGCTCTGTTTCGTTAGACAGCAAACCGACAAAGCATCCCTTTATCGTAATTCTTGGGAAAATTGTTAGAATCGTGATGTTGTTGATATCAACTAGCAAAACAGGTGCATGTCAGGAAGAGGAATAAATATAATGTAGATATATTTACATCTCGAAGAAGATGTGAAGGAAGGAAGGGTCAGGAGCCCCCGTGTCATCGTGCGGTGTGGCCGGTGTGCGTTCGAGACTCTGCTCCTGTAGCTGTGACCGTCACGACCTGGAGCTGCCACGACCCGGAGCTGCCGCTCTCCCACGGGGGTGTTGAGCTGGGCCACCCCCCTGCCCCCCGTCCTGTCCCGCAGCTCTGGAGCCCTGCGGTGCTGCCCCAGGCCCCAGGCCTCCAGTCCTGCCCAGTGATGTCCCACCCGACCTTCACGCCCGGCTCCCGCTTGCCTTCTTGCCCGGTGCCGCCCGCCAGGCGAGCATGTGTTCAGAGCCTCGGGGATGTGGAGAGGGTCCCCCCGCATTCTCGACCCCGAGGGACCGGCGTCCTGACAACCAGCCGGGGGTTGTGGCGATACATTTGCCCGTTCGTCGTCGTCCCCTCGGGCAGGCGTGGCGGAGAAGTGGGGGGTGACTCCGGGGACGTGGGTGCTCGTCTCCACTGCGCTGCTAGCGTGGGGGCTTGTGGGGGGTGGGAATTAGAACCTCACATGTGTGGGGGGGCCGAGCCCCGGCTGTTCACAGGCTCCTGCACGTGGGTGAGCTGAAATGGCTGGCGGGATCTTTCTTTTCTTTTTAAAAACATTTACTCTTAGTTATCATTACGGACTCTCGGAAGGCCACTTGTGCACAGAGGGTCCCGTGGGTCCCCATGCAGCTCCCCACCGATGGCGTCTCCCGCAGCGGTGACGTGGACTCAGAGCCAGAACCGCGGCGTCCGCGCCGGCCGGGCCCCGGGCCTCGTGCCCGGCGTGTGTGGCTGCAGCTCTGTGCTCTCTTGTCCCCGACGTGGATTCGCGAACACCCCCCGCGCCCCCCGTCATCAGGGTGTGGGCCGTCCCCTCACCACCAGGGTCCCCCCTGCATCCCCGCTCCAGGGGGTACCCAGCCCTCCATCCTCACTCAGGGCCCCTGGCAGCTCCTTATCTGAGCTTTATCTGTATAATTTTGCCAGTTTGAGAATGTTAGATAAATGGAACCGTACTGTGCGTAAACTTTTGAGATTAGCTTTTTCTTTTTAACCAAGCATGAAGCCCCCGATCCATGCCGGCCGTCACATACGTCAGTAGCCCCTCACTTTGTCGCTGGTGCTGCCCCAGAGGCTGGGGGGACCAGGGTTTGCTGGACCCTTACCTCACTGAAGGACACCGGGGTCATGTCCAGTGTGGGGCTGTGATGAAGAAAGCATCTGTGAACGTTCATGTCTCGATGTCGTGTGCAAAGAAGTTCCCATCTCGGGACAGGCCCCAGGGTTCCGCGACTAGGTCGGAGGTGAGCGCGCGCTTAGCTGCTTCGATGAGAAACTGCCTTTCAGAGGGACTGTACTGTTTTACGTCTCCTCCGGAAATGTGTGACAAGGCGCAGTTTTGTAAGGTGACCGTCATTTAACACTGAAAAAGTCATGTGGGGCCGGACTCCGGATCCTTTAGGATTGGAGGCGGTTCTGGAACCTTCCCTCGCCCAGAGATACCAAGGGGCTGTCTAAACCATGCATTCACGGTGCTGTTTTCCCGCCTGGATGTCGTTGTAAGTAGCCATCCGTTTAAACTTTCTTTACAGAGACGTGTGTGCACGTGCTTGCCGGTGACGCGATGCTGGTTTCTTCTGGTGCTTCTCCGCGTTTTCACTGGCAGACGTTGGGTGCGACGCGGCTGGCGTCACTCACTAGGGGACCAGCGGGGTCTGACGTGCCGAGTTGAGAGTGGGGGGGATGCTGTTTAGCTCACAGCTCCTCGTCGGGGGTGCCCCTGGCCCCCACTCTGTCTTCAGTAAGGAGTGTAGCATCATGGTGCCCAGACTGTGGTAGGTGACTCCGAGGCCCTCTGTCTTCGAGGATTTCCATGTCATGCCTTCTTGATGCATTGTTTACGTTCATGAGAAAGAGCTGATATTTCCATTAGCTCCTGTTGCACAGAAGAGAGAAATCCGTAATTCTTTTCTAATAAGAGTAACGACGAGGAGCCTGCCTTTTCGTGAACGACTCACTGAGAGCAGTGCCGCGCCTGATCAGCACGAATGTCCCTTCTCGCTGGAGCTTGCCCGCACACCCTCGCCGGGGGACTCTGGCCAGACTCTCACCAACCTGTCCCTGTCCCTGAGTGTCAATCGCTTTTTCAAGCGCGCTTTTCCGCGAGCTCCAAATGAGACTCGAAGTGCCCGGTACGCTCGCTGCCTTCGCTGGGGACCGGCCTACAAAGACGTACTTTCGAGCTTTGTCTAGAGGTCAGTGGCAGCAGCCACACACACAGAGACCCTGCTCACACTTCAGAAGAAAGAAACTCGCTTCGGTTGTTTTTAAATCACTGGTCTGGATTCTTGAGCCGTGAGGTAGTTTATCCTAAATGATACGGGAGAGGAGGCGTTGAGGGAAAGGACTGTCTCCAGAACGTATGATTCCCCCGCGCACTGTAATTAAATTCGTGAAGAGGCCGTGGAGAGTCGTGGTCCCTGAGGGTGAGCCGACCCATCCACCCTTCCTCGTGCCGCGGTTAGGTAAGGACAGGACGGGACGCAAACGCACCTGCTCGCTCGGGCTGCCCCTCGGCAAACGCAGGGAGCCCTGGAACCCCGCCGTGAACTGTCTCTCCTGCCAGACAGCGCTCTCGCGCGGGGCTGTGGCGGGGCGGGGCGGGGCGCGCCTCGGAGGGCTGCGGGGCCCCGGGGACGCCGTGGGGGCCCGTGGCTCAGGCGTGGCTCAGGTGTCGGGGCGCGCACACGTGCACCGGCTCGGCCACCGTGGGGATGCACGTGCCGTGTTATTCCAGGGCCACGGGCCTCGGTTCTGACCGCGTCTCGTGCGTGTGTGTGCGTGTGTGTGCGTGTGTGTGTATGTGCGTGTGTGCAGCCCGTCCACACAGCAGGCAGGTGTGGGCGGAGGGTGGGCGAGGCCCGCTCACGGCCGGGGTGTGGGGTCCCCCCCTGGGCCGGCGGTGCAGGGCTGGGGCTTGTTTCGGAACGCTCAGCCGTGGGGCCGGTGGCCACAGCGCGAGTGCACGTTACCTACCTCCCGGGAGGAGGGCGCGTGGGGCCGGCGGAGCCCGAGGCCGGCCTTCAGGCAGCTGCGCCAAGGGCGGACTCATCGGGACTCTGCCGAGCAGCACCAAACATGCCTACGAGGCGCCTCCCAGGCCTGGCTCCGCTCACACTGAGTCAGGATCTCTGCGGGGAGGAGCTCGGGGGAGTCCGAGGGGCAGCCGGGGGCGGAGGACGGGGCGGGGAGTGACGGCTGTGACAAGTGCGTTCTGGGCAGCGGGCATGGGAGACAGGGATGCCCCATGGGGAGACGCCCCCTTCTGTCTGGGCCGAGGGTGTGTGTGCAGGACGCAGGGCCTGGGGCCCATTCATATCAGCGCAGGGGCCTGGGCTCACGTTTCCATCACTGGAGAGGACTGGAAGGCCCTAGACGGGGCGGGAAGGATAGGTTCCCGTGTTTGCGCTGTAGGGGAATCTGGCAGCATTTTGGGATAAAAACGACCTGTCACGAGGATGACCGGAGACAGGGAGGCCCGCTGGGCATGCAGGTCGGTGCTCTGCAGGCCCCGTGGGGCCCCGTGGGGCACCCCAGACACCTCTCAGGAAGCTTCTGCAAAGACGGAGCTATTTTCATAACACCGTTGAGACGTACTGGCCTTTCCCACTGGGTCTGGCGTTGGTATTAACGGTGAAAACACAACGCTGGGAAACTTTTGCGGCCTCAGTGCTCGTGAAGGCCGCAGCCCCGGCTGTGGGCGTTGTGTACGTCACCCCCAGGCACCTGCAGAAAGAAACCCCAGGTTCCCTCGAGAACGTCCTTGACGAAGCAGTAAAAACCTCGATGCCGGAGTTTGCATCCTTTCGGTATTCCGTGAGACAGAACGGGAAGAAGCGCTCAGAAGACACTCCTGCCCTAGCGTGTGTCGGCTGTGAGGAGGGAAGCCACACTCACAAAGCTCTGCGTTGCTTTTTTTTTTTCTTTTTTTTTTTAGAAACAATTTTTATCTGAAGGGCTGGTGCCCAGGCTTGGGGAGCCGGTGGCCATTTTCCTGTACATGAACAGCATGAGCCTGTCGCTTGAAGGCCTGGGGCAGCCTCTGTTGACCATGGTACAATGTGCCCTGGGCCTGCGACACTCAGTGGCCGAGTGCTTTCCGGTAGTAGTGAGCGGGGGTGGCCGCCCCGAGCGCGTGACCCGTGGTTTGTGTGTGGACACCGTCGTGCGGGGAGGCGTCGTGGGGTCCGTCAGACCTCTGGCATCTGACCCCCGCGTGGGGGACGGCCAGACAGACAGCCGGAGGTCGGGCACGTGTTTGGAGCCTGACGCGCTCGGAAAGCAGGGGACGTCTCAGCGAAACAGGAAGCTGGCGGAGCTGCTTAGAGGAAGGTGGAGGGAGAGAGAGCGTCTTGTGTTTGGCCGGGGCCCGGGATGAGACGTTCCGAGCCCTTTACGGAATCTCTGGAAAACAAGCTGAGTTAACTGAGGCTTTTCTGTTCGGGGGAGACTTTTATGGACCTAGATGTAGAGAAATCAGTTTTCAAAGATTTTTTTTCTGTTAATAATCATGATTATTTTCCCACTTAGGGAAAAATTCTATCATTCTATCTATCTATCCATCCATCCATCCATCCATCCATCCATCCATCATCTATCTATCTACCTTTCATCTATCTATCTATCTATCATTCATTTATCTATCTATCTATCATTCATCTATATCTATCATTCATCTATCTATCTAATCTGTCTATCATCTATCATCTATCATTCATCTATCTTCTATCTATCTATCTATCTATCTATCTATCACCTATCATTCATCTATCTATCTATCTATCTATCTAATCTATCATCTATCACCTATCATTCATCTATCTATCTATCTTTCATCTATCTATCTATCTATCATTCATCTATCTATCTATCTATCTATCTATCTATCATTTATCTCCCATGGTGCCCCAAACCAGCCTGTTCTGTCCCCGGCCCTGTCTCCAGATCTAGCCATATGCTAAGGCACACGTGATTGTTTTTTTACTGAGAAGCACACAATTTAATCCAAAACAGGGGCTCCTTGTCCCCCTTACTTTGCAGTATATGAGTTAACTGTAGCATATGAGTTAACTCCTGCCTTTACCTGACTGGACCGTGAAGAGTCTGAAGGCAGTGCCTTGTACACGTGGGCTTTCTGCGTCTCCGTGTCCTGCCTCAGACGCAGTGGTCAGTAAGTATCTGTGGAATTTACTTAGTTTAATGAGTTCCTTCAATCAGCTCTTCAGAAATTTAAGGTCGCTGTTAGACTTTTACGGAAATGATCTGTGGCCACCAGCACACGGCACTGAAAACTTCTCGATGGCTTTGGCCAAATGCTGCCAAGCGATTTATGAAACAAAACATCACCCAGAATAACGGGTCACTCTCCTGTGTTTTCTTCCTTCAGACTTTGGTGGTGCTCACTGTTCTTTTGCGTGCACATCTTCTCTCATCCTTATCAATTCAGGTGAACCCCGCTCCGGACAGGACTTGCCTTTTACATCCACGCACGAACCACCACTGCCTTTGGCCGTCATCCTCTGCTTTTCACTCGACAAGTGTCAAGCGCCTCGCGTGTGACAGGCCAGTTCCTGCAGCTTCCCCGGTGGTGCCGCCCTCACCCGCAGCTGGTGCGAGGGGCTCTGCGGCAGCTCAGAACGTACCCCCCCAGCTTTCGGCCCAACAGCTTCTCTCGGAAGCCTGCCTAAGAGAAAGGGACTCATATCCGGCACACCGGTGGCGCCAGGTTCTGTCCCATGGTGAGCCCTCCCCGGAGCTGCGCCTCTGTGCTCTGCTCCCTCCTCTGGCTGAGGGCGCGAGTCTCAGTCTGTCCGGGCCGGGGAGCCAAGCACCGCAGACGGGGCGGCTCGCAGCCAACGGGAACGTATGTATGGCTCACGGGCCCGGGGTGTGGGGAGTTCAAGGCCCATGGGCGGGCAGATGCGGCGTGTGCTAGGGGCCGGCACGAGCGGCTTTCTCGCCGTGTTTGTGCACGGTGCACGGGAGCGAGGCGCTTGCTCAGGCCTCTTGGGCGGGTTCTGCTCTCAAGGCCCAGTCCCCTCCGAAAACGTCACTTCGGGGCGTGGGGATTAAGGTAAGAATGGGGGGGCACCAACGTCGAGACTGTAGCAGTTCAGAATCACCGGATGACACGTGCCTCGGAGTCCGTGTTCCTTCGCATGCTTCTGTCCGTCCTTGAGTGACCGTGAAGCTTCTGAGAGAAATTTCTGCTGGAACGTGGTGGCTTTAGGCCTTTGCTTCGGGGAAACCGAGAACCACATTTTAAACTTGTCCTGCTTATTCCAGTTAACTCGTATCCTCCAAGGTTTGCATTTCAGTTTTGCTCCCAAGATGATTCAAACAATATTTTTTTCCGGATGATTCTACACTAGTAAGAAGTTGTAAGAATAATACAAGAGAGGACCCATGTTCTCATTACCAGCTCCCTTCATGGTGTCTGTCCACTTCTGTCTTTATAAATATGCTTTTCACTTTAGAAGAGTTTTTGCTTTCACGTTGATCTTTAAGTTTTTTTTTTTCCCCAAGCTTCTTGCTATGTTCTTTGTTGTGATTTTCTCTGAGTACTGTCGAGAAAGTTTGCAGCTGCTCAGTAAGGGGGAAAGCAATAACCACGCTGTCCTCTCGGAGTTAGACACGCTTCCGGTCGCCTTACGGGGACGGGACTAGGGGTTTTCCTCCTGGACGCAAAAGCAGCATAACGTCCTCGTCCCTCCTTGACCCGCTTCTGACGGCGGCTCGCGTGTCCCTGGGTGTCTGCCGAGGGCCCGCGGCGCGTCCAGCGCGTGGGGGTGACCGTGGTGAGGCCGGGTCTCTTCTCCGAGTCGCAGCGGTCACCCCTGCCCCTGCCCGTCTCCCGTGTCCGAGCCCGTCTCCTTCCTGCGCATCCCGGACGCGACCCTGTTTACGTCAGCGCTGGGTCGTCGTCGACGGTCGGCTTTCCCGCCTGTTTTGCTGTCCCTTCTCCCCATCAGAGTGAAAGCATTTTGAAACCTCTGCTTTACCCTTTTTGCATTCTTTCTGTATCCTCAGTGAGACTCTGAAGCACAGGAGTCCGTTCGGCTCTCTCTCTCCACCAGCGTGGTGTTCGTGCTCGTGCACTCTGAATCACGCCATCCAGCGAGGGGGGTGGGGGCCAGACCCCTTCTGGTGCCCGAGTCTCGGCGTTCACCCGCAGCCAGGGCTCGCTTGGGGTGAGGGTCGATGCTCCCCCCTGCACCCGGCGTGGCCTGCAGTCATGCACGGAGGCTGTAGAGGCCTGAGCCGGGAGGTCCCCCCCCCCCCCGCCTCTCCGGGGGCCCTCCTGCCATGATGAGTTTGCTAATGGAGGGAGCGTGGCTGGTTAATGAGGCATTCTGCTTCTGTGGTGCACTTAAAAGTAATTCAGTCATAATTGCTGCAGGTTATATGATTCATAGTCCAGAAGCAAAAGCAGCAATAACACATCTGAGAAAGTGCCATTTGAGATCAAGAGATCATTCACCTGCCCGGCCTGCTCTCCTGACGGTGACTCCAGGGAGGGACACAGACCAGACCGGCTTTGTCTGCTCCGGCCTCCCCGGGGGTCGGGAGCGGAGGCGGGCGTGGGTGGGTGTGAGGGGGCGGCCGTTCTTCCTCTGGAGGGGGACAGCTCAGCCCTGTGGGGAGGTCCCCGAGGAGAAGCCCGGGGTGATGTCTGTGGGGAGACGGGGCTGGTTCCAGGTCTCAGAGAGAGAGAGAGGGGCGAGTTTGCCTAGCGCTGCTCCTCGGGCAAGGGCACGCACTCGGGGTTTATGTATGGACTCATTTATTTGCTGCTGTGAAGATGATCCTTCATCAGTCTGGAGGACGAACGGACCTCCGCTGTTAAGGACCGGGACCAAGTATTCCGCCCCTGTGAGCGCAGAGGCCACCTGGCCGGGCGAGGCGACGGCACGCGGGCCTTGCCCGTGGGTCCCCGGGGCCCGGCGCGGGGGGAGGGGCGGGAAGAGGGGGTGTTGTGGATTCGTGGTTTCGGGTCCCCCGTGCTCTGCTGCGCCTGGCATTACGTGGCACTGTGGGGACACGTCTCCTCCGTGCTCAGGTCACTCTCGTGTGGGGACCGTGGTCTGAGAACCGACAGCGCTCAGCATGTGCTGCTGTCCAGTGACACTTTGGGAGGAATCAGCATAACTTATACGTGTAGAAAAGGGAGCCGTTTCATGTCACTCAACTTCACTCGGTGGCCATGGGCAGTGACTTCTTCGTCGTGACAGGGGAGCTGAGGCGCGGGTGCCGGGCAGCGCTGGTGAGCGAGGGGTCGGGGCGCCTCGGGTCACCTCCTTGTAGTAAGGGAGGACGCTCTCTCAACTTTTTTTTCTTTAATTCTGAAGTATTTTAGTAATAAACATTTTTTTTTTAGTGTAACCGAAACTCGTAAGGGACAGAGCCATGGTGTGAAGGTTCATTTCCGACGCTCGGTGTCTGGTGGCCTCAAGGCGCCCTTCTGACGTGGGACGTGTCGTAACTGAGCTATTCTCACAGCACCGCTCGGCGGGCGACCGTCCCAAGGCCGCTCGTGTGGCCGGAGGCCGGGCTCAGGCTGGAAGCTGGCACTTCGAATCCTGGCGGCTTCCAGAGTCCATAGCCTGCTCTCCCTTCCTCACCCACGGGTGCGTTCCTCGTAACGCCGCTCGCCACGCTCACGCGTCCTGACGCCGGCTGCTCGTCAGCGGGTGGGGTCCGCCTGCTGTATCTTCCGTCTCCCACGACCTCAGCCTGGCGGATGGAGACAGGTAGATGCACAACCACCGAGCTGCAGCGGGGCGTACAGCCACGCCCCTGGGGAGGGGGATGGGGAGGAGGAGGGAGAGAGGGGTCCATCTACAGGGAACGGGGCCGGGGAGGGGGCGCGTGAGTCACCGGAGACATCTCAGAGCATGGGCATTTACAGGCGGGGTGGAGAATAGGGCTGGGGAAGAACTGGCGAAAAATGGGTCAGTGGGTATAAGATGTAGACGGTTCAAGAATGAACTGCAGATCTATTTGAGGGCAAAACCGTGTCTTGCCAGTGTGGGATAGGCACACAAGGGACGGTTAGAAAGGGAGGCACTGGAGTTAACAAATACCAAGGGCGAGGGGTTCTGAGGGGTTTCGTTGTGTAAAAGACATCTCAGCAACAGGAACCGTCAGATTCGACGGAGGATGGCTTCGGGAGCTGGCGCGGGCTCACGCCTTCTCTGGGCCTGGTTGGTGGCCTTTGCAATGAGCTGTTTTATTGGTGCCATTTCTCTTTCGACATCAAAGTACTTGATGCTGAGCAGCCGTGTGTGAAAACCAAGCTTCTCGCTACAGCTCGTAGCTCACCCCTCTGGGGACCAGGGCTGCGGCGTGGGCGGGGTCACCTTCCTCTGGATGCAAGAGACATGTTGGCGGGGGGGCATATGACAGATGCGTTGCTTACGTCGCGTGTGGCGCGTACAGGAGGTCAGCATGGCCTTGCAGTGGGACGATGAGGCTGACCTTACGCTGAGGGGCTGTCCGCCCGGGATGAAGTTCCTCCGTCATTTTGAGTTGGGGACTTTTTTTTTTTTTTTTTCCTTCGGTGGGTGGGTTGTCGGCCACAATCATTCTCATCCTTAGAAGTGGTGCCAAAAGTGGAAGTCTTCACACTGTGTTTGTGCCCCGCCCTATCCTTCCCTGATCCCACCCTGATCCCACCCACATCCCGTTCCCAGGAGGTGTTCACAGCAGGGGGGGGGGTGGGGGGGGATGGCCTTTCCCGAGAAACGCCTCGGCGTCCGCTGGTCCGCCCGGTGACTGAGGTCTGAGTTTAATATAAACCATTCTTTAAGGGCAGAATTTATCTTAAATGTATCCCTTAGTCCTGACAGCTTTGATGATATCTCTGTGTTTTTTTTCTCTGTCTGTCTGTCTGTCTGTCTGTCTAGAGATAGCGTTCGCTAATCACAGTTTCCCACCTCCTCCTCTTTGCCTCTGATGCACCCAGAGTGTGTGCTGTGCGCTGGCCCCGGGGGACACGAGAGCCACTGTGGAAGGGCCTTGACGTCACTTACTGTCGTGTCTAACGGGGGAGGTGGATGTGAACACATCCATCCAGGGCACAGGGACATAGGGGATCCTAGCCGCAGAGCTGGGGTGCAGAGGAGGGGGTGGCTCTCTCTGTTTGGGGAAGGACTTTCCCGAGGGGCGCGAGTGAGGCCGGGCGCTGGGCCGAATCGTGAGGAAGAAGCAGTTCCTCGGGCGGGCTTGGTCCTTGGGGGGAAAGGGGGGGTCTTCTCAGACTTCGGTGGAAAATGGGGCCGCTCGCCTCTGCTGGGAGACGAGCTGACTCCAGTAGCATCCTGCGTGCGTCTCGTCGGGAGTGGGGGCCTGACGGGCATGCCGTCTCCATTCCCTTCATGCCACGTTCAATCTCGGGGCGCGCCCGTGGTCTCCAGACAGCAATCACCAACTGACTCATCTTGGGGTTAAATGACGTTCGGTTTTTCCCTGGAGAAATTAAATTTTAACAGCCGAGTTACATAGTTACGGATACCTGAATTATAACTGTATCAAAACACGATGTGAATTGCTTCCTGCCTCCTGTACCATTCCTCATCCACAGTTGGAAGGAGGCTGGAGAGTTGGCACACGGAGGCTGGAAACCCAGCTCGTTTCCGTTGCCAGAATTTATTTCTGTTCAAATAT
>PVKZ01009227.1:0-11935 GCA_004027375.1 Macroglossus sobrinus
GGACCCATCACCAGGAAGCAGGGTGGCACCCCTCTGGCTGACCCAACAGCCTTCAGCTCCAGCAGTCCCCACCCCCCACCCACCTCTGTGTCTGAGGACTGCCTGTGGGGAGACCAGCAGGAGGTACAGACACAGTCCAGCCACACCCCCAGCCCATCCCCCCAAACCTCCCCCCGCCCCGCCACCCCCTGGCTTAGATTTCCCCTTAGATTTGGATGAGGCTGCGGCCGCCCTGCAGTCACTGGGGACGGCTACTCAGGCCACGCTGGGGACTGAGGTGCTTTGGGGGTGGGCAAGAAATCACCCCACGAGGCCACCACCCCGTGGGAACAGAGAGGGCCATGGACACTTCCCTGCCCCCAGCAACCTGAGGGAAGGGCCGCAGTCTACCCCCTCCTGGGGGACGACGGCTGAGAGAGTGCTTAGCTCCACCCCCTGCAGGAAGCCCTTGACTTTGACCTTGACCCTGTCTGGCAAGAGTGGGGACAGCCAACTCGTGGTTGCCTTTGGGCCCTCCCAAGGGGTGCGCTCCGGCCTCCCGTGGTGAGGGCGACAGCTCCGTGCAGCTGCGGGCAGAGGGTGCACCTGTGTGCCTGCCGGAGCAGGTGCAAAGGCGGCCTCCACCACCGCGGGGCCGGCGTGCGTGCGTACACCTGCGCGTGTGAGGGGGGTGCAGCGTCATTTCATCTCCCTCGTCAGTGCTGGCCGCTTCTGACACTGGGTGCTTGTTAGCAACGGGGCACGGCCCGTGGCGGATCACGTGGCGGATCACGGGCTGCGAGGCCTTGGGCCAGGCGCCTGCCTTCCCTGTGCCTCAGTTTCCCCAGCTGTAACATGGGAGGTTTGGGTTCCCAAACCGTGCTCTGCAGAATTCCTCCAGGACAGCTCTGGAGAGGGGAGGGGAGGGCAGGGGTGGGGTCAAACCCCGAGGGCTCCCCTCCCCTCTCTCCCCTGTCCCCTCTGTCCCCTCCTCCTCCCCCCAGGACTGAAGCTCCCCTCGCTGTTTGACACACTGGGCTCCAGGAAGAGGTCTGCCGTGAGAACAGCCACTTGCCCGGGGGGCCCTTTAAGGACTGGGGCCTGTAGCTCTGCCAGGTGGCCACTGAAAGTCCTGAGCATCGGGCACAGGTTTGGGGTGGGGACAAGGTTGGGGAAGAGTATGGCGAGGTCCCCATGCGGCCCACCGATAACTCAGCGCTGCCCCCACCCGCGCTGCCCCCACCCTCGGAGCCAGCGCCGGGAGCCACGTCTGAGGTCGGCTTCAATGCTGAGCTTCTCAGCCCCGGGGTTTTGCCAGGCACCCAGAACACCTGGCCCAAAAGATGGTTTTCCAGCGCATTTCCTGGGCTCCTCAAAGCCTCTGGGGTCCCTCCAGGAAATGAGCCCTCTCTCTGGAGCAGCCAGGAGGGGGGCAGTGACGACTGTGACACTGTTTCTGCCGCCACGGAGACTCAGGGCTTCCAGCAGCCGCAGGTGGGCAGGGCCTGGGCTGCAGCTGCGGCTCAGAGCCGCGGGGTCCGCTGGAGTCGGCTTCCCCTGGCAAAGGCTTTCTCCGTGGTGTCGGGGGGAAGCGGGGAAGGCTGTGAGCCAGGGGACCGTCTTTCTTATGGGCTGGAAACCACCGGCGTGAGGTTCCCTGGGAAGCCGTCCCGGTGGAGGGTGGGGGCCGTGTCCTAGGATGTCCAAGCTGCCCAGCAGGCTGCCCTTGCTTCTCCGTGCGGGGCTAAGGCCGGACACGGGCAGTACCTGCTGGGGTGACGAAGCCTGGCGCTGCCCCTTGGCTCTCGGAAGCCCCCACCCACCAGCCCCCTGTGGGCTCCATGCCTGCTCAGCTGTGACCTTGGGTAAGGCCCATCGTGTTCTCGGCCTCCCTTTGTCCACCTGACTAGGGACAAACAGCAATGCCCACATCCTGGGTGGGGGGCGTCTTGAGCAGGGTTGGGCCGGCACAGTGCCCACCCAGCCAGTGTTGGCTGTTGCCCAGACGGGGTCCTCTTCATGGGCCTGGGCTGCCTGGCTCTGCTGTTCCCTCTCAGGGCTTCCCGGGGGTGCTGGCTGACCCCCTCCTGCCACGGGGACCCTCTTCCTGTGCTGTATCACTCACTGTTTGTGGCAAAACGCAGGCACCTTTGCCAACTCTAAGAACCTGGTAACTGAGGTCACTGAGTCTTCCCATCTGGACACGTGCACTGAGCTGGGGCAGCTTCCTGCCCAGGGGACCAGCACGGGGGAGGGTTGGTGGCTACAGGGGAGGGCCCCAGTCAGGCGGGGCCGCGCCCTGGGGCAGGGGTGGCCGTGGCGAGGCAGGTGGCCACGATCACCTCCATCACCTCCAGTGGCCTGGCTCGGCACCCCATCTCCGGACGTCGCTGTGGGCCCGATGTGGGGCTGTCCCAGCATGGACTGGACACCCGTGGGCTGAGGACACTGGAGGGGACTAACGTCCCCTAGAGAGACAGACAGACAGAGGCCTCTGTCTGCCACTGGACACGCCCACATCCTCTTCCCACTGGCCCCTGACGCAGGCACTGGATAAATATTAATTTCAGTGAACAAACTCAGGGACGGCTTTGTCCTTAGGCCACAGATTGGTTTCATGAATAGCGATAGGAGCTGTTGTTCTTAATACTGAACTCAGGAGACCCGCAGGGACAGTTTGTCCCCTGGAGACCCTGATGAGAGGCACAGGTAGAGCAGCCCAGACTCCCCCCCCCGAAGCCCAGCCCCAGGTGGGGAACAGCTCTGCCCCAGGACCTCGTGTGGCCCCTGGGGCTCAGAGCCACTGGGAAACGGGGGAGCCTGGGGGAGCTTGGGGGAGCCATGCAGGAGCAGCCGTGCAGGCCTTGCTCCGATTGGGCGCCGAGCAGGCTTGGAGGCGGGGCCTGAGCCGGGTCACATGAGACTTT
This sequence comes from Macroglossus sobrinus, assembly GCA_004027375.1. Taxonomy (NCBI): domain Eukaryota; kingdom Metazoa; phylum Chordata; class Mammalia; order Chiroptera; family Pteropodidae; genus Macroglossus; species Macroglossus sobrinus. The sequence continues at coordinate 2,907 of PVKZ01009227.1, forward strand.
ATTGGAGACAGCAACATACACAATGCCAAGTGCACGTGGGCCAGGCTGGCGCCCGGTGCACACCATGCTTCGTCCATAGAAAGCTGTGCTGGCCCTCAAGCTCCCTCCCCAGCCCCAGTGCACCCCGCTTCCTGTCCCATACCCATCCAGCCTGTGTAGACAGCCAGGCGCAGCAGGAGGCCAGCATGGCCAGCCTCTGGCCAGAGCCGGTTCCCTACTCCACGTCCCCCCAAAATCCCACCAGGGTCCCACCTCAGCCCTCTGGTTATCGAGTCCTGCCAGTGATTTGGCCCCCTTGGGGTTTGGGGACAGCCCTCTCCCCGCAAGCAGACGAAGAAACCGAGGCCTCAGAGAAATCCTGGCCACCTGGGCCGAGGTCTAGCGATCTTTGTTCTGGGATCAGTGCACCCACTGATGTCTCCTCCTGCCAGCATGTCGCTTCTCAAATGCCACAGGGCAGGGATCTGCAGCTGACCGTGGGCCCTGCTCATGTCCCTGTCCGTCCATGTTCGCAGACATGGCATCCCTCTCCCTCCCTCCCCCTCCCCCACAGCATAGCAGATGCAGCTGGCAATTCCTGCTAATTCCTCCTCACTAACGCTCCGGATCCCGGTGACAAGGCCCCCAGCTTCCACGGCTCTGGCTCCCACCAGGCCAGCCAGAGGCCCACGTGGGAGGGGGTGATTGGCGGTGGGGGTGGGAGGGACCAGGAAGAGGTGGGCACTGTGGCTTCCATCAGGACAAACGTGAAAGCTGTTTACGTGCAGCTACGGAGGGAAAATGCAATTTGAAATTGCTCACAGCGCTGTCCTTATCTCCCGCTAAGTGTGCTGAGGCCATCAGGGTGGGAACTCAGGTCCATCCATTCTCTGAAGCTCCAGTGGCCAGCTGGGCAGCCTCTGGGTTAACTCAGAGGTGTTGTGGGGGGGCCTGGCTGATTCCACACAACCTGCCTGTGCTTGTGAACAGAACCTGTCAGAAATGGGGCAGGGGGCGGTGAGTATACTGCCTCGAGATCCCAGTGTGGAGACTTCTCTCCGGCCTGGTTCCTCTCCTCATCAAAGGAGGAAGGAATGGGGCAGGGAGGGGCAGGTGACAGGGGATGGCAGGGCCCCAGGCACCCCACCATCAACCCGTGGGGTCAGGGTCCGGCTGCAGTGACTGTGGCCCCAGGTGACCCTTTGTGCATGGCTGTCATCCATCAGGTCTTGGTGGACCTGCCCCTCTCCACTGGCTGTGCCAGCACCCCCTTCCTCATGTGCCATCATGGTCACCCATATCTGCCGTCACAGCGTGGGCCCAGGTCTGCCTCGCTCGCGGCAGCCTCCTGGGGTGTCCAGGGCCTGCCCGCGCTCCGCGCCAGCCTCTGATGCACACCCTTCGGGAGGGGGAATGCGCTGGCCCTGGCTGTCCCCACCACGATCACCATGATGAGTTTGGCGCCCATTCAGCCAGCATTTGGTGCGGCCGTGTCCCCCAGAGGTGCCAGGCCTGGGCAGGGAGCAGGGCTGGAGCCCTCAGGCAGGAAGAAATGGGTGTCTCTGGGGCAGCCAGACACTGACTCCGGGCCCCCGAAGGCCACCCTCGCCCGTCCCCCTGCCAGGCCCTAGCTGTGGCACGTCTGTTCGTCTGCCGAGCCCTGGCAGGAGCCTCCTGAAACGCACGCACATCTGCGAATCCATTAACATCACACTCACCAGGAATGTGTTTGATGACAGATCAGAAAGCGCTTGGCGCTTTCTGAACGCGGTTGGCACTCCTCGGCTGGCGGTGGAAGCCAGCTCCAGTCTGGGGGGAGAAGGGAGCTCACTGGGATGAGGACTCGGTCCCACCCACACTCTGCTCCTTGTCTGGGGGACCCATGGCCCAGGCAGGGTGGCTCTCTTGGTTTACAGAAGGTGAGAAAGGGGGCCAGCAGGGGGTCTTCCCTTTAAGTCACGTGTTGTCGTCTTGCATCCCCGCCCACCACTGCCCCCGGCCCTGCCTGCACCTGGGCTGCTCGTCAGTGCCCTGGTCTCGCTGGGCTGTAAACACCTGGTTCTTGGCTGTCTCTGCTTCAAGCTGAGTGCCGAGAGGGCAGAGACTCGGCCTTGTCCAACAGGCTCTGGCCCACCGCAGGCGTCAGACCAGGTAGAGCTCGAGGGAGGGGAGTGGCCAGGTCTCAGGGCAAATCAGTGGCACTCCAGGCCTCTCCTGCTGCCCCGGGCCAACGCTGGTTATTACTGAAGCACACACTTTGGTGGGAGAAGGAGGGAGAGCTGAGCCCCACACTCTCCCATGTGCCTGCCTTCAGGTGTCCTGCCTGAGGAGGGGTCATTGGTGCTGCCCACCCTCTGGGCACCTCCTCAGGCTGACATCCCGGCCCGCTCAAAGCCCCACCCCACCCCACTGGGTCTCCATAGGTGGGAACTTGGAAAAACAGCTCTGTGCTAGGGTCTGGACGACAAATGCATAAGGCCTCCAAGGCTGTTGAGTACCAGCCCTGCCCTTCCCCCTGCCCCCAGCAGGGGGCAGTCTGGGCAGATGGGGTAATAGCCATCTAACCCCTCCAGGTCCAGCCTCCAGCCTCCAGGCCTGCACCTGAGGGGCCTTAGAACTCTGGAGTCCCTGGAAATTGGTGGTGGGGGTAGTAAAAGCCCACCGCCACCCAGGAAATCAAGACGCCCTCACTGGCTGGGCTCGGACAGTGGTGCAGGCTCTGCACCCTCCTCCCACAAGCAGGAGACCGTGGTGGGGCGGGGCTCTGGCTGCCCCAGGAAACCACGAGGCAGGACGCAGCAGCCAAGGGCGCTGGGGACCTCCGAGGCCAGGAGGGATACGGGGTGGATGGGTGGGGGACTCCAGGGAACCAGCCTTGGCCACCTTGGGGCAAGAGTCTCCACTGGCAGCTGAGCCTCAGCGCCCTGGGCAGCCCTCAGCACCAGCTGCTCTCCAGGGGCCGTGGGCGAGAGATGGGAGCTCCAGGCACCGTGGAAATGAGGGAAGGGGCGGTGGGGAGGGCCAGAGGGGCTGCTCTCAGATCTCAGAAAGATCCACACATTCCCTTTGTCTGCTGGAAGGGTTCCAGGGGCGCCGTCTGTCCTTCTCTGTGCCCCCATAACGCCGGGCGTTCAGACCGGTAAAGTGGAGGGGCTACCGGGGGTGACTCCTGGCCAGGGGAAGGTAGCCAGCCCAGGACTCAAAGTGTGGACAGGTAGAATTATGGGTCAAGTTTGCCCCGCCCCGCATCAGAGGCAAATTGAGGGGTGGAAACAGAGTGAAGGTGATATGCGACATTCCCCACCCAGGGGGCAGTGTCCGGGTTGTCCGGGCCCACCCCAATGCAAGAGCGGGTCAGCCAGGTTGCGGCAGGCAGGCAATCGAGCAGGAGAGGGGAGCGGGGAAAGGGGGCGGGAGAGGGAGGGGGCGGAGCCGGGGGCGGGGCGCGCCAGAAACGGTGGGCGGGGCCGGTCTAGCGGTCCTCTCGGACCGGCCGGATCTTCATCTCCGAGAACTTGAGCGAGTACTGCCAGCCGGTCCAGGAGGACCACTCGACGCCGTCGGCGTAGGAGGCGTGCGCGCCGCGCAGGTACTGGCCGTTGAGGTTGGACGTGTGGCAGTTGCGGTACCACCAGGCGCCGCGGTAGAAGGCGGCGCAGTTGTTCTCCGAGTGGTCACTGTCGCGGTCCTTGGTGGTGAACCTCATGCCGCTGTGCTTCAGGAGCGAGTCCCCTGCGCAGGCGCGCGCACTCAGGTGTGTATTCGGGGGGCGCACAGGTACGTGTGCGCGCTGCACTCCCCTGGGTGTGCGTGTGCACGCACATCTACACGGTGCCCCCGCAAATACGTAGTGGGGCACACGCACCTGTGCTCACGTGCACCCACAGCGCCCCCTACCGGTCGGCGGCTGTCCCTGGGTCTAGGCAGTTTCTTTTCCTCTCTGCAAGCTTTTTCACGCACTCCCTCCCTTTCTTGCTTTTTTAGCTCTGCCTAAGAGAAACCCAGCCCCCCTTTAGAGACCCAGCAGAGCCAAAGCTCAGGTGTCCCCTTTCCTGGCTCACTGTGCTCACCCGCTAAATGGGCGAACGCTGCAGGCCCTGCTGGCTTCCTTTGCTGGGAATGAGCACCAGGTGGGCCTGGGAGGCGAAGGGACAAACCTTGACCCTGACCCCGGGGGCAGACGCACTTGCCCTGGTAGGACCTCCCACGTGGGGAGACTGGTAGGCTCCCCATCTACCCCCCCACACACACGCTGTGGCCTGGAGCCCTCCCTACCTGCAGTGCCCGAGTAGTCAGCCACGGTGAGGGGGAACCCATCCTCCTCGGGGTCCACGGAGAACAGGCCGACGCCGAAGCTCCCATAGTGGGCGTAGGCCGTGCCGTTGTCGAAGTCCTCGAGGTCCACGTGCAGCTCGTAGGCGGCCTGCGTGGTCAGCGCGTGCAGCCTCTTGAGCCCTGGAGCGGGAGGGAGGGTGTCGGGGAAGTGGGGGGCTTGGCAGGTCCCGCCCAAGAGAAAGCTAGGTTGAAACAAGAGCTACGCTCATGGGGTCGGTGACACAAAGGGATGACAGCCCCAAGTGTCTGAGGTGGGGCCCGGTACACAGTAGGCGCTCAATAAATGGTTGAGGGGCGGGAGGCGGAGCCTGTGTCTCCTGCTGCCTCCACCCCAACATCCAACCCACCTCCCCCCTCGCTCTGTCCCTCCCCTCCTGAGCTCTCCTGTGCCCACCCTGGGGTCTCACGCCAGGCCTCCCTCTCCCCTCGCCCCCTTCCCCTCCCCCGACAGTCACCCGAGGCGCTTCCCTGCCACTCTGATTATCTCTTGATGAAGAGGCCTTTCAATTAAACACCTTGCAAGTTACCAGCACTGAGAGACAGTTCATCAGCCTCTCCCCACTGCCTGCCTTTCCTGAGCTCCGTGCCACCCCCGCCGCACGGGTCACTGTGTTCCTGCTAACTGGGCTTGACGCCCGTGTGGCCCCTCCCCCCTTCCCCATCCAGCCAGGGGCAGCCTCGGTCCCATGGTCCAGGTCCAAGCACACAGTAGCAGCAGCACCAACAGCTGACCTGTCCCCGCGTCTCCCGCCGGTGTCCCCTCCTCCCTGGGCTGGAGTTCCAGAGCGAGCTGCTCTCCCTGTCTGGGCCCCGGCGTGCACACCTGTGCAGTGGGCCTCACGGGGCCGCTGGGAGGGGCTCGAGGGCTCCACAAACTCTGAAGGGCAGGCAGCGGGCAAGTGACAACAGCCACTACCCAGACGGCACTTAACAGATGCCGGGCACTGTTCTGAGCACTTCAACGTGGGTTAACGAACCCTGCGGCATTAGGATGGGTCCTATTTAATTAAAGAATCCCTGTGCGATTCTTAGAACAGAGCCCAGCCGGCTGCACATCTTACTCAGGTGTCCGTGGCTGCTGTCACGGTCCAGTGAGGCAGGCGCTATTATTATCCCCCATTTTATAAGTGAGAAAAGGAGGCACGGGGAGGAGGTTAAGTAACCGGCCCAGGTCACACAGCTGCTAAGTGGCAGAGCTGGGATTTGAACCCAGGCAGATTTGCCCAGACTCCTTGCTCTTACACAGTTCTTGCCTGGGACAAATAATCTGATCCAGGAATAGGGCAAGAGGGAGGCCAGCCCCATGGGGATGCCGGAAGCTTCCTTTCCCCGCCGCTGGATGGTCGCTGGCGGGCCGAGACCCAACGCCATCCCCCATCAGAGTTCAGATAGCAGAGCTCGAGAAAGAAGGAGCCAGCACATTAACGTGGAGAGAAAACAGAGAGAGAGACTCCTCCCAAGCCTCGTATCACTGCCCCAGGAAATTCTCAGATGGCTCGAAGGTCGGAACCTAACACGCGACACTGAAAAAGCATTAAAAATATAGGAGACGTTCTTATAAAACTGGGAGGGGGAAGCAGGGCCTAAAACCCAGAAGATAAGAAGGAAAAGACTGGCAGAACTGGCTACGTGAAAATTAAAACTTCTAGGAAATAAGCAATCATTTTAAAAAAAAAACTGGAAGATAAAATGACTAGGAGTAAATATGTATCATTTGTATCTGATCGAGATCAATAACCTTAATATATAAAGAGCTCCCGAAACCCAATAGGAAAAGCCAAAGCCCAGGATGGGAAGGTGGCGGGGACGTGAGGAGCAGAGGGAGGGAACGGCACAGGGATGTGGGACCCGGCTCGAGTTGACATTCCGGTCAGGGCTGCGTGTCCGCCAGGAGCTAATCAAGGCCCTGCCTAGCGTTTCCTCCCGCGCCCTGGCAGCCGATAGATTTCAATTAAGATGCTCGGAGTGACAGAGGCACCTGCGCTGCTGCGGGGGGTTGGGGGTGCGAGGTGGGAACAGGGCCTCCCTTTGGCTACCTTCTCCCTGTCTTCACATCCCCACCTGGAAGCTTCTCTCCCCGACCCCCTGTCCTACCCCTGTGTTCATTCATTCAATGCAGGGGATGGTTCAAAGCTTGGTGTGGCCCCAGCTCGTGAACCCTGCCCAGGCTTCCCGACATCAACACACACTGGCGTGTGACTTGTGTCACTTGCACCGAGTGACCACCCTTTCTGAGCCTCAGTTTCCTCGTCCCTAAAAGGGGAGGCTGAAACCAGTGCTACCTTCCCAGGCGGGCGTGAGGTATCAGGCCGAAGTGTGGAAAAGGGGCTGGGCACACAGGTGTGCAGTAGTTGGGGCTGTGGTCCTGCAGTTCACATGGGGATGTCACCTCTCCTGCGGCCAGTGCCCGTGTGGCCCCAGGGACAAAGCTGAGGTCTGGACAGAGAGAGTCCTGCCCTCATGATCCTTGGTCAAATGACAGCCTAAATCACCCCCCGGGGGCCTCTGTACACACCTGGGGAGCGGGCACACACCTGGCCCCCCGCCCCCGAAAGTTCTTACAGGCCTGGGACCCTCTTGACCCCACCTGGAGCCCAGATCCTGGCGCTTGGCCCTCCAGCTGGTGCTTCCGGCCAGCCAGAGGCCTCACACCTCAGCTCTCGCCCCCTCTTATCCTGCCCGGCTGTCCCCAGCCTCGCTGGGGAATGATGCCAGATGTCCATGCCCGGGGATGCCGAAGTGGCACAGGTGTGCCGTGGGCCGTGCGGGATCATTTCAGTGATGGAATGTGTCATCTCAGTGTCTTGTGTTCACTCTAACATATGTTAAAAGGTCCATGGGGGTGGCTGCTCAGGGGGTACAGGGTAAAAAAAAAACCCCAAAACCTCACCTTGCAAGCCACAACTCCCCACCAAATAGAGAGGACTTCGGGTCTAGAATTTTCATGAATGTTATTCTTTAGAATGAAATTATGTAGGTTATTTTAAAAATTATGTAGGTATTTTAGATGAAATTAGGTAGGAATTTTCGTGAATGTTCTTCTTTAGAATGAAATGATGTAGGTAGTTTAAAGAGAGACGATAGGTCAATAATAGCGATAACGATGATATGAATCTAAGCTCTCTGAGCCCTGACTTTGCCCGAGGCGTGGACTCTGTGCCAGCGGTGGGAAGTGGGTGGCTGTGCCCTGGAACCATCGGGAACCGCGGGCAGGGGCAGCACCAGTGGCCACCCTCCCAGGAGGCACGCCCTCCGTGTCCTGAGCACGGCACCCGGCACCCCTGTCTTCTGAGGGAGGGGCGCTTCGGGGGTTGTCCTGGCCCTCCGTTATGTGGAGCTGGGCCCTGCGCCTGCCCACAGCTGCCTTGACACATGACACATGACACGTGGCCAGGTCCCAAGGCGTCCCCGCCAGGAAAAGCCTATGTTATGTGTCCATGCGATTCATCCCGGTGACCACGATTCCTGTCCCTGCCTGCCCTTTCTGACGCAGCACCCGCGGCCTGGCTCGGCGTGCCCGGGCCAGGGAGATACAGACAGCCATCCGTCTGGGAAGAGCCGGTCCCCCAGCCCCCCAGCCTGCGGGCGGTGGGGCCCTCACCTAACCAGTGCTCGCCCGTGAGCTTGCCGAAGCCGTCCCGGTAGGCCTCCCAGCCGCGGAAGAAGTTCACGGAGCCGTCCGCCCGCCGCTGGAACACCTGCAAGGCACAGTGAGGATGGGGAGCTGGCGCCGACCGCCCCCAGCACCCACGGGTGTCCCCCTCTCCTCGCCCGCACGCCCGCTGGCTCCCCAGGGCAGGGGCTGGGCCTCCCATGCCCCTCAGCACCCCTGGCATGGGGCCTGGAGCAGAGCTGGGACTCCAGGGCGTGGTGGTGGCCCGAGGTGGCACAGACCCAATGCCCCCCAGCCCCCAGCACGTCCCCTCAGGAAGGAATCCTGGTCACTGGGGTGCGGGTGGGGGTGGTGGAGGAAACCCAGCTCTCAGGCCAACCTCTGCCGCCTGGACAGGGGACCCTGGACTGGTCTCCACCCAGCTGGGGCCTCAGTTTCCCCGCAAGTCAAATCACAGGGGTGCACAGGGGTCCTGACATCTTTCCCAGGTCAAAACAAAACGGAACCCAAACCCATTTTTAAGATTGGAAAGATTGAGAATACACACACACACACACACACACACGCACTCACTCACACTCACATACTCTCTCACACACACATATACTCTCACACACACATATACTCTCACTCACACTCACATACACACACTCACGCACACACACATACACACTCACTCACACATACATTATACATACACACTCACACGCTCACTCACACACTCACATACACACATATACACACACTCACGCGCACACACATATACACACACACTCACGCGCACTCACATACTCTCTCACACACATGAACTCACACACACACACACTCTCACACTCATACACACACTCACGCACACACACATACACACTCACACACATACGTATACATACACACTCACACACATACACACACACATTCACGCACACATACACACACTCACACACTCACGTGCACACACACGCACACACACTCACACTCTCATGCGCACACATATACACACACTCACACATTCACGCACACACATATACACACACTCACACACTCACGTGCACACACTCACACGCACACACACTCACACTCATGCGCACACATATACACACAC
>PVKZ01009228.1:0-11901 GCA_004027375.1 Macroglossus sobrinus
CCTCTCCGCTCAGCAGCCCGAGGCTCCAGCCTCCCCCAGCCTGTGTCGCATCCCGCACTCGTCCCCTTACTGCACCCACGGGTGCCCACCACCCTGCTCCACCTTCCGCCCCCTCTGTGGAAATGACCTTGTTTGTTAATTGGCGTGTTACGTGCTCACTGTCCTGCTCGTCGTCCCCCCTCCCCCTAGCCTCCCCCACACCAAGGCCACGGAAAACTCTGGTCTCACTTCCTGGGGGTTCCTTACGTGTTCTCGGGGCTCTGGGTCATCCAGCTCGCCCCGCTTCTCGCTGGGGTACCCGCTGTCCCCACCGTTCTCGGAGTCCTGTGGAGAGATGACCGCAGGGTCTCAGGGGGCCTCTGAGCGCCCCGAGGCGGTGACTTCTGGACACCCTGGACCTTCACTTTCTCTCCATTGTGTCCTGTCACCTCGCTTAACGCTCTCCGCCTGCTGCCCTGGCTGGCAGGGTGACAAGAGAGCGGTGAAAAGGGGTGGCGACAGCTTGGGGTCCAGACCCCGCCGTCCTGAGCTTGCATCCGAGCTCTGGGCCTGGCCCGCTGTGGCCCCGGGCGGCCGCCCACCCTCTCTGAGCTCCGGGGTTCTCCATGGCACCCACGCCAGGGCTGTGAGGGTGACGAGGGGCGTGGCACACCCAGAGTGCGGGTCGCCGTCGGTTCTGTTGTTAGGGGTGGCTCTCCCACGCCACGGGCGGGCTGAAGGGATGTGAGCCATGGACCAACACGCGGGAACCATTCACTACAATGAAGGCCCCTGCCCGTCCTGCTCGGGCCTCCCGGGCCCATTCCCGGCGGCTCCAGACCTGAGCACGCTCGGGAAGCGAAGCCGGCATCACCCAGCATCTGCGAGGCCTCTGTCACCTGTGTCCGCCGGCCCTGCGGTCCGACCCTTATCTACACGCCACCTGCGATCGTCGTGACCTGGCTGGCTGTTTCACGGTCTCCCTCGTTATCCCACGCGAGAGTACGTCGGACACAAACACGGGCAGAAATACTGAGACGCACCCGGTACCTCTGTTCCTCAGCTTTGTCACCACCTCACAACGTGAGGCCTTCGCGACTTCAGATCCTTTGTGTTTAAACAGGAATTGGAATGTCGCTGTGAAAACTCGGACGTCCCACCCCCTCTCCCCGCGCCAGATAAAACCGCTCTCGTGAGTCCACGCGTCTCCTCTGTAACGTATCCAGGGAGGAGCCATTTCCCCAAAGTAAATGCATCCTGAAGAGACGTCTGGTGTCACTAGGGTCGGTGTGGGGCCCGGGTCCCCGAGGCAGACAGGGGCCACGTGAGCACAGTGGGACCTCCGGCCTCAGTCTGGCTGGGTCTCCCCTCTCCTGGGGACTCAGGATCCTGAAAAGGCCCCGGCCTTGTCTCTGCAAACCCCAAAACCTCCCTCCCCCACCTCCAGACCTCCGCCCTCCACGCTCCCCTCCCTCCCACTGCTCGACCTGGGGCCCCTCGTCCCCTCCTCTGGGGTCACCCGTGCAAACCCAGCCCTGGGACGGCAGGGGACGCAGTCAACCTCCCCGAACCTCCGTCTCCTCTGAGAAGTGGGGGGCTACCCGCTCCGAGGTGGGGGAGCAAAGGCCAGGAGGCCTGGGGGCGGACCCCGGCTCCATCACCGAGTGACCAGGAGCGAGGAGCTCCGCCTCCATGTCTTCGTGCCCCAGTCGGGGGTCAAGGGCCATGGCCGCTCTTGGAGACGGGGAGCAGGTGGCTGAGGCACAGGCGCGAGCGAGACTTCTCACGGTGCTAATCTTTGGCACCTTCTTCTCAACCACGAGCATGGGGGACCCGCTCTGAGATTCTAAAATTTATTCTGATGCCCGAACAAAACTTACTAGAAAAAAGTAACGGTATCGTCCTCACAGCCTGTGAGGGTTCCCCGAGTCCCTCCCAGGCCCCAGCGCCCTGTCCGCCCCCAGCGACGATGCGTGCGTGTCCGCTGCTCGCACCACCCTGAAGGCGGTCCCCAGGGAACGTGCACCTCGGGGCCACCGGGGGCTCCGCCTGAAGCACGCTGTGGCCTGTGCACGCGAGACGTCGCCGCAAAGTCTGTTCCTAACATCCCTGCCGATTTCCGGTCTGATTCCGCACTGTTGCCCGCGCGCAAGCTGGATGCCTTCGGTCTGTCACCACTGGGCCACCCAGAGGCCGTGGGGTCGTGTCCTGTTTATCCAGCCCGAGCACGTCGGGGCTGACCGTGCTGTGAGGGGCACGCGTGACACCCAGCGCGGCCACACCCCGGGGCAGCCGTCCACAGCCGTCCACGCACACGTGGCCTCCCCCAAGCTCACACCGCCGCCAACGTGGGTTCCCCCTCCTCCAGCCACCGCGAGGGACTGGGGAGGACCTGGCTCTCCCTCTGTGCACCCCCACCCCACCCCCGACCCTCCACAGTGGCCTCTGCACCGAGCACCCACCTTCACCCCCATCCCCACCCCGGTTCCCGCCGTGAGTGAGTCCGCCCGTCCCAGCCCTGCTCCCGGCCCCTCCACTCACCCGGTGGTTGTCCAGGTGCTCGTGATCCCGGGGGCCCAGGTTATCGAGGTCGGCAAACACGGGCCAGTCTGCACGGGGGGAAACGGAGATGACAGATGACGGATGCACCGGCCACACACGCACAGCTGGGCAGGTCACAAGCCCCGCCCGCGGCCCAGAGCTGGCTGCGTCGCCACCAGGCTTTTAAATTTTCAAAGAAAGGTGCAAAAAAAAAAAATGTCGCCAGAACCTGGGGGCTACAGTTCTTCCTCCAAAACTTTCTCTCCCCGTCCCCCACGTGCTGGCTGTGGGGCCCCGAGCTAGTGGCTTACCCTGCGCCCACTCAGAGCCATCACAATTCAAAGGTATTTGTGTCCCGTGTCTGTGAGCCTGTGTGCTGGCCCACGGCCGGCCCTCACGGGGCACACATGCGGAGGAAGAGAAGCCATTTGTACAACGGGGGGCCCGACGAGGAGCCACAAGCATGTGAAAATAGGGGGGAAGCTCAGACGGCTTAAAAACCAAGCCCTGCCTGGAGGCCCCTGGTCCGTCTCTTGCCTCCAGCTCCCACGAGCCAAATGCGGTCCGTCTCCCGTTGTCAGGGGTTTTTAAGGATGGATGGTTGGAAAACGTCAAAGGAAGAGTACTTGCAACACGTGAAAATCACACGACATTGAGAAGTCAGAGGTCACGGATGGAGCTTGTCGGCTCCCGCCCCAGACCGTGGCCACGGCCCACCCCCCCCCCCCACCGGGAGACAAGCCCCCCAGGCTTCCCCGAATGCCGGACACGCAAACCAACCCGGTTCCCCGGCTGAACAGAGGGCCACCCCGTCCCGCTGCTCGGGCCAAAACCTTGGCGTTGGCCTCGCCCCCCTGCATTTCCTGCAGACCTCACGTCACAGCGTCAGCACTCTCTGCCACTTTGACTTCAGAAATAACGGCTGTTTGTCTCCTCTGACCTCCTCCCGGGACACTAATCCCGCTCCTAGCGCTAAGCATCCCTCAGACGCCTGCAAAACCCTCTCTACGACAGCCCGCCCGCTCCAGGGAACGCCTGCCTTACAATCCGTGAGGGCCGAACGCCCTTCTCTTTGCGGTTCTGGCAGGTGTTGTTGCTCGTTTCATAAACATTGCGTGGTTTTTTCCCTGCTCTCTCTAGAGCACGGGGACAGCCTCCGTCTTGAACGTTTATTCACAAAACTCACCCGTAAAACCCCCGGGGCCATGAACCTTTTTTGGATCGCGGGTCTGGTTTCCCAACACGAAGCGAAAGCCGGTTTCGCTGTGCGCTGCCCGGCGCCCGTCCCCCCCCCCCAGTCACGAGGACCGGGACCACGCCCCCCGTCACTCACGGAGGGGCTCCAGTCTCTGGCTGTGCGGCGTGGCCGACGACGGGGAGGAGGGGAGCGAGTCGAAGGTCACGTCGCTCATGTTCTCATCCCCCGAGTTCTCGGACAGGCGCAGGAGCAGGGGCGGCCGGCTCCCCGAGAGGGTCCGCACGCGGGGGCTCCCACACTTTTCCTCTGTCCCCCGCAAGGTGGTCTTGGCTGATTGCTGGAGGATGAGCGGGGACACTCGTGTCACAAAGGCACCCTCTGGGGAATGAGGGGCTCCCCCTGCTGCCTGTGGTTCCCCCAGCCCGGAGGCCCCGCTCTCGCCCGGCCACTTAGGGGCTGGTGGAAATCTAAAAGTCGCCCGTGGGGGCTGAACCCCAGGGCCCCCAAGAGGGGGGGCATCTGGAATAGGAGCCTGAAGGGCCTGCCGGCCAGCACCCCCAAATCCAGAGTGGGAGCCGAGCTCGGGAAAAGCCGACCCCACACACTGCAGGGAGCTGGGCCCCTGTCACTGTCCGCGTCCCAGGCTGGTCCTCGCCAGCGATCTCCGACACCCCGTCCCCGTGGTGGGATGGAGAGGGAGCGAGCACAGCCTGGGCACAGCCTGGGCCCAGCGAGGTGCCCGAGCGCCAGGCCCCAGTCCCGTCCAGCCAGCCGTCCGTACACCAGACACACGCGCGAACACACGCACCACACACCGCCCCGCCCCCACGCCCCCCCCCCCCGTCCACGCCCTGTGGTCAGAAGGAGGGAGTCCCGCAGACCCTGCTGCTCTGCGGGGCGTGGGGGGGGACACTCGGGGGCTCTGTGCGCTCCCTGCGGAGTGGGGAGGGGTGTGGAGGGGGCCGCCGGCCCCATGCCCTGGGACGAGGTGGCCGTCACACAGGGTGGGGGGCCGACACGCGGGGGCGCACGGCTGCGGCTTGGACACCCACCAGCAGCCTGGTGCTCTGGGTCACCGCGTCCTGCTCCCTGGGCGACAGGTCGAAGGGCGTGAGGCCCATGCTCCTGCAGATGCGGTTGCAGGCGTGCGACGAGAAGAAGAGCGCCATCCCCCGGACACCTGCGCGCACAGCAGCGGGCTCGCGAGGCGGCCCCGGCCCCACGTCCGCACCCTGTGGACGGGCCCCGCCTCTGGGCCCGCTCTCCCTGGGTCGGGGGGATGGGGTAGGGGGTCCCCGCGGACACCGGCTGGCCCTCCGCGCCTACCCAGGTTGCCGTCGCCGAAGTCGGCGCCCGTCTCCGTGTGGATCTGCGGGTCGGTGTAGAGGTCCCCCACGCCCTGGATGTCCACCACGATCAGCTGATGGCCCGAACGCTCGAACGTGAAGTGGCTGAAGGCCTGAGCGGGGACAGGAGGGGACCGGGCTGCGGGCACCGGCTGGCCGCAGTCTGCGGGCCGGGGACCCACGCGGGGAGCCCCTGCAAGCGGCGCCCCGATTCCAGGAGCACGGGACAGGGCCCTCCCGCCCCGCCCCCGCCTCGCGGGGCTCCCCCGCCCCAGGCCCGCACCTGCGGCGTCAGGCGCAGGTTGTCGTCGCGGACGAAGCCCGAGTTGGAGTTGTACTTGATGTACTTGCCCTCGATGTAGTGCTCCAGGTGGAGGAGCGGCCGGCCCGGCCTCTCGCTCAGCTCCACCACGCACATCTGCACGATGTCCACCTGACGGGCAGCGGGGCAGCACGTCGGGGGTGGGGCGGGGAGGGCGGCAGCCTCCCCGAGGCCGGGGCCGGGATGGGGTGGGGCCCAGAGGCCGGCCCGCCGGGGCAGAAGATGCTCACCGTCCCCAGAATCCACCGTCCCCCCCTCCTCTGGGACCGTGAACTGCTACGGCCTGAACGCGTCCCCTCCCAAATTCACGTGTTGAAACCCTAACCCCAGAGGGATGCATCAGGAGGCGGGGCCTTGGGGAAGTGATGACGTCGCGAGGGCGGGGCCTTGGGGAGGTGATGACGTCGCGAGGGCGGGGCCTTGGGGAAGTGATGACGTCGCGAGGGCGGGGCCTTGGGGAGGTGATGACGTCGCGAGGGCGGGGCCTTGGGGAGGCGATGACGTGGTATCAGGAGGCGGGGCCTTGGGGAGGTGATGACGTCGCGAGGGCGGGGCCCTTGTGAACGACTCTAGTGCCCTCGGAAAAGGGACCCCAGAGAGCTCACTTGCCCCTTCCACCACGTGAGGCCACAGGGCGAGGGTGCTGGCCATGCACCACGAACCACACCGTGACCCTGCCAGTTCCTTGCCCTTGGACGTCCCAGCCTCCAAAACTGCCAGCAGTACACTTCTGCTGCTCTGTCTGTGGTTTTCCTTGTGACAGGCCAAGCAGCCTCAGCCAGCCCCGTCCCTGAGTTTGAATGGGATGCAAGGCCATCCAGCAGGGGTGACGCTGCTCAGCTTCCCTTGCAGCTAGGTGTGGCCGTGACCCAGGCCCAGCCAGTGGAAAGCGAGCTGGGGTGAGGACGCAACCAGCCCGCTGCCCTCTCCTCTGCTCCCTGCCTAAGGCTGTAGAGTGGACACCTGCCAGCGAGCCAGAACCGACCACGTGGCCCAGGGCCACCCACGGGGGAGGGCAGAGCGCCAGGACAGAAGGCACCAGGCCTCTGGACGGTTTAAGGAGGCAGGCGCCAGCCCGCCGAGCCGTCTACACAGGGCCGTCAGATGAGACCGCTTCCTGTTAGCACACGTTTGTGGGTGTCTGCTAAGCACTGCGGCCGTGCCTCACACTGACGCCGTGAGCCCGGCCCCGCGGCTCCACCTCTCTGCGCCTCAGTGTCCTCCCCCGTGGGACGGGGACCTCAGACTCAGAATGAGGATGAAATCGGCAGGTGCACGAAAGACCGTCAGCTCTTGCCGATGTCGTCACTATCAGCAGACACGGTTCTAGAGCAACACGTGCCACACGGTAAACGGTGCCGAGAGGGCAGAGAGCGAGCCTGTGGCTGCTGGTGGCCGACTTGCCACTACAAGTCAGAAGCTGCCCGGGAGTGACACCACACGGAAGAACTCTGAGGCCCGAGGACGGGGCAGAGTCCCAGTGAGCCCGCTGGGCCCGCGGCCAGCACGACGGCTCAGCCCCACGAGGCAATACGGTCCCTGTCTGCATTGAACCTGTGTGAGTGGGCCTCTGTCATTTGCAAACAAAACTCCTAACTACCGGACCCCACCTGTAAATGGGATAAAAACATCCCAAACCACCTCGGACAACCCCAACACTCCGCTTTGGGGAATAAGTGACTTCTTGCACAGGGAGCCCACCACACTCGGTCAGCGGCGGTTGCCATGAGCGACCGCTGAGACGGAGGAGGGACACTGCCACCAGGGCACCGGCGCCCTGGCGGGGGCGGGCGGCACGGAGGGGGGGGGCGCCACGCACCTGCTTGGGGGGCTTGTGCCGATTGTACTCCTCCCCCCAGAGCTTGGCCTCCATCTGCAGGCGCACGTCCTCGAAGTACACGTCCCTGCCCACCGACTCTACGTAACGCTTGGCCACGTAGTTGGAGGCGCCCCGCCACTGCTGCGCGTGCAGGAAGTTCGAGAGCTTCTTCCTGTGGGGAGGAGAGGAGGCGGGGGTCGCCAGGGACCCAGCCCTGTGCCCTCGGGACAGGGAGCCCTGGCCAGCCAGGGACAGAGGCGGGAGGGGCATCCTTCAAAGAACTGGGCGGGGGGCTTAAGGGACACTGGTAAAGGGTCACCTGGCGCACATCCCCTGGTCCCCAAGGCCCAGAGCCGGATGAGCAGGATATCCCCGACCCCGTGCCCCCAAGCCCGTCCCCACAGCCAGGCCCAACGTGAGGGCCAGTGCAGGCCAGACAGAGGGGGCCAAGAGCTACAGGGAGCAGAGGCCACTGGCTGTGACTTGGCCAGGAATGTCACAAGGCTCCCCGTCTCGGGAGCCTGAGGGGGTCTGGGCAGGGCCCCCAAGAGCCACGCGTCACTTACGTCCTGAAGCACTCCCTCATTGCTCCACGGCCAAAGGGCTGAAAGACAGTCACCACGCGGGGGGGTCAGCGGTCCCCACGCCCCCGCTGGACATCACCAACCGAGTGGGTGCCCTGGACCTCACCTCAACCCTAACGTGTCCCCCACCCCCGCCGAGTGGAAGAGCCCCACCCCCGGTGCACGTGTTATGGGGTGACAGCGCCTGTCGGGGGGTGTGTTCGCAGCCCTGTCTGTAACAGACGAAAAGCAGGAACCGCCTAAGTGTCCACCCACAGGGAACAGGGGTGTCACCAGGCTCGTTCATGCGGTGAGATACCGACAGCCGTGAGAACCAGCAATTTCGGCTCCAGCAAAAACAGGCGTGAACCTTGGAGACGAAACCCTGAGCGCAGGAGATGTCTTGGAAAGACACCGCCACGCGTGCCGCTGCCACACGCTGCCCGGGGGGACGCAGCGGGGCCGGCTGGAGGGGCTCCGGGGGGCTGGTGGCACCCACGCCCTGGCTGGGCGACGCTGAGCACAGCGAGCTGCCTGGCCCAGCAGCCCGCCCCGGGCTGGGCAAGCACGCCCGTTTCTAGCATGTTCCTTTCCCCCACCCCCGAACGGCCCGTGGCAAGCCGCTGAACTCAGGTCCCCACGCAGGGACAGGCGGTGGCCTGCCAGGCCCCATAACCGCGCCACGTGTGCGCAGTCAGCCGGCTGTCCACGAGACGGCCACGGAGAACCTTTGGATGCGTGATCGATACGCGAAACGTCCAGACCTTGGACAGCTGCGGGGACAGGAGGCGGCCGGTGATGGCCCAGGGCGAGGGCCGCGGGGGCTGACTGCGCGTGGGCATGCACGGGGTTTCCCCGGGCGGCAGCGCAAGGACGGGGTCTGGCGATGGCTCCGCCCTGCGCAGCTGCACCGGCCCCGCTGACCACTCCACGTATGTCGCGTGTGTGTGTGTGTGAGACGCAGCTCAATAAAAACTCAGCACCCGACAGGACAGAGGGTTCCCTGAGTCGGCGGAGCGAGGGGGCGCGGAGGGGAGGGGAGGGGGCGCGGAGGGGAGGGGGCGCCGGCCCTGCCCCCGCTCGGATCCGCTCACCTGAGAGGCCATCTTGATGAAGACTTCATCACGCAGCCACTCGCCGGTGACAGCGTTGTACCTGCAGAGACGGGACCCCCCCGGGACGCAGGGTCATCCTCCGGATCCGGTCACTCACTCGCTGGGCTCCCACCGGGCCCAGCCCACTGCTGCATTGGGTCTGTGGCCACTCTCCCGCCCTCCTCCCGACCCCGGCCTCCTTCCCTCCTCAAACGCAGCGGTGCCCTGTCCACGTGTCCCCCAGCAGCACTTTGTGCCCCGCTCTGGACGGGAACCCCGCCGAGGCAGGCCCATGTGCAGCCTGTTCGCCGCGGGCCTGGAGTGGGCAGCCGCTGGGTGAATGCACGCAGGACGGGGACCCAGTGGGCAAGGCCCCTGACGCCCAGTCTATGTGAGCAAGGGCGAGTCCCCAGACGGGGCGGCCTCCAGGTCAGGAGCCTCCGGAGGCTCCTGCCAGGGACGCCTGGGCACCCCCCACCAGCACCCCAACTGTCCTTTGGGGAGCCGCTGTCCTCCATTCCCAGACCAGGTGCACTGGGTGCAGCTGTTCCCCACCCCCTCGGGCTTGTGGCTTGTGCCTTGTGGCCCAGACCTGGCCAGCTGGGGCGAGGGTCTGACGGGCTGAAAGGGGGTTACCCCCAGAGCCCAGCCAGGGACACTCAAATGGGGACTTTGGTTTAAAAAACAGTTGAGACGGAAAGGTCCTTTCCCATTGGGCAGGATGAAACACGGGACCCCCGGGGTCCTCTGTGCCACTGATACAAGGGCGTCTGTCTGAGGTCAAAGGCGAAAGCAGGTCTGGAACCAGCCATGCCTGAGGCCCAAGTACGTGACCAGACGGCCCTTCTCTCCCCGGCCACCAGCATCAGAAACAGCTCTAATCCAAAGACAGCGGGATGACTCAGAAAGTCAGCTGATTAACTCCCTGGGTGACCCCGGGCAACTCCCCCCCGTCCCCTGGGGCAATGAAGGGACCTGCGGGGGTTGGCCTGGATAATTCAGAGCTGAGCAGTCTACAGACAGAGGTCACAGGACGGGGTGGGCTCCAGGGCAGGTCCAGGAGTCCACGAAAATCATGGGCACAATGAGACACGCGTGCAGCTTGCTGCGATGGCCCTCAGCCGGTTCTCAAAGGGGCCCCCAATGCCGGCCACGACTCCCACTCGAGGCTTTTCTTCACGAGGACAGACCCACAGAGGGGCCTGGCCCACGGAAGGGTCGGTAGATAAGGCCCTCATCGCCATCGGCGTCCTTCTCAGGGTATCAGAGGTGGTGCTTTGAGGGTTTTTTTTTTTTTTTTTTACTTATTTTTCATTCTTCTTTCTCAGACTCCCCAAAAACGCTCTCCCCTCGCTCTGCCTTTGCAAGCAGGAGCTACAGACGCTCCCAGCTCCACCTGGCGAATCTCCTTGGGGACAAGGCGTTGAAAGCCGGTGAGCTACCCCCCCCCCCAGCTCTTGCGTTTGGTGGCAGGCGTGGGGTTCACGTGTGCAGATGGCACCACGTGATGGAAGTGGCCTGGATCCCTGAGCTGCCCCAGAGAGCTGCCCACCTCTCACCCTACTTCATCTGAGTGACAAACACACCTCTGCTGCCTTAAGCCCCCGGGGCACTTGTCACTGCGGCCGAGCTCGGCCTAGCCCGCCGAGTACGTGTAGGACCACGATGAGCGTTTAATGAGAGAAAACACGCTCTCAGATGCTAGCCGGCATTGTCACCATTCCCTTCTCCGTGATCCCCAAGGGTGCTCGGGGCTCAGGGACTGCGAGGAGAGGTGGCACCCCCACCCCCAAGGACTCCCCCGCGACGAGCCGCTGACCTGTGGCGCGTGGCGCATTCTGTGGGAATGTCCTCCAGTTGGAACTCGGCCCAGGGGTCAGGCATGTGCTTGGCCTTCTCGATGGCGTGCTTCCAGGCTTCCTGCAGGGGGCACAGGGGAGTGTCGGGCCGCGGTCTCCTGGGACAGCAGCCCCGCCCCCACCGTCCCCGCAGCAGACAGCCCCGTGACAGAGAAACCTCCTATCCGCTACCCTTGCAGGAAACACTGTCCCCAAGAGACCCTTTGCTCTCACAGGGCACGGCCTCCCCGGGGGGCAGAGGTGACACGGCTTAACTCCGAAACCCAGGGAGGAACATGGCACGCGTAGAGAAACACACACCACTGTGATCAGAAGGTTGAGAATGAAAATAAGATGGCACCCCCGCCTCCCCACCCCGGCATGCAGGCGGCCAAACACTTGACGACTGTTGACACGGCGTGCCGGCCAGCATGGGGGGTGACAGGTGCCCTCACAGACCAACCGCCCGCGGGGATCAACCTCTGCTGAGGAGCCTGGCAACGCAGGAGCGGGCAGAATGCATTCCCGTTTCCTACATCTAGGGGTGTGTCCCACGGGAAGACACACACAAGTGTGCAAACACAGACCGACGAGAGGCAACAGCGGTGTCGGTGATTGTGCAAGACTGAATTTATAAATATCATGTACATTCCAGATGTGCCCCGTTTTACTGCCCTAAATGAAATCCAGAGGTAACAAACATAACACTCTAAATGCTGAGCATGTCACAAACGTGCAAAAGACATGCTGTCTTTACCCGGACACAGCGCTAAGTTCTGGGCTCAGATAATTACGAAGAGGCTCCCAGCAGGCGTGCCAAGGTCCTGGGGACGCAGGGAGAGCCAATGCCTGTAGTGTCCCCCCTCTCCCCGCACCGTGGTTGTGATGACCAGAAACATCCCCCCAAACTCACAAAGCCTGCTGAGAACCAGAGTTTCGGGTTAGCCTAGTCCAGACGCCCTCACCCCCGGTGGCATCCCTCTGCCACCAACCAGCCCTCAGGGGCCCAGCTTCCCACGGACTCGGGCCCACAGGGGACAGCACCCCACCGTGCCCCGGGCCTGAGCCCCATCGCTGGGACCCTGGCTCAGAGGTGGCAAGGCAGAGGAGCTGAGCCTCTGGGATGGATGGACGGACAGACACACACACACACACACACACACACACACACACACACACACACAGAGCCCTGGGCCCCTCA
>PVKZ01009229.1:0-11921 GCA_004027375.1 Macroglossus sobrinus
GGTGTGTGGGTATATGTGTGGGGGTGTGTGGGGGTATGGGGGTGTTTGGGGGTGGGTGTGGGTGTGGATGTGGGGGGACATGAAGGCACATGAAGGCCATGCAGTGGTGGGTTGGAGCCAGAAGGGAGGCAGGATGGACGCCGCAGGGAGCGTCAAAATAAGAGAACGGTCAACTTCCTCTGGAGATAGTGGAACTCACTGCCACTATGGCCGTGGGTTGCCGGGTGATTGAAGAAATTGGTTAAGTCCTCCCGACTTAAGGGGGATGGGAAGTTGTCCAGGGTGGATGAAAGAGCATGGACAACAAAAGCAGGAAACCGCAAAGCATTTGGAGAGCTTAGACCATAAATGGGGAGAAGACATCAAGGGCCGAGTCTGGGCCTCGAAGGACAGTACTTGTTAGTAGTAATGCCAGCGCTGGCTCACGTTTGCTCGGGCAGTTGGATAGCGACATGTATGACGTGGTCGCTGGGTGCCAGGCTCTTTTAAACGAAGAGCATATCATATCCGGTAGCGTCTGGGCACAACTATTTCCTTCTCCATGATCAAGGCCGCAAGATGATGGCTCAGGAACAGACTCCTATGTTCCCAGGCGGGCGCCAGACCACTCGGAGGCGGAGCTTCCGAGGAGGTGGCTGACCCCTGACTCATGAGCTCTGTCTGCTCTGCTCGTCCACCAGAACCCCACGCAGAGGCCAGCAGACCTGAGGGTTCCTTCCGGGTTCCTTCCACCACGAGGTCCCCGCAAGCTGAGCCCCTCCCCACCTCCCAGCCCTGCCCCTCCTCCAATCAGAGAAAGGTGGGCGGTGCTTCTCTCTCACCGAACGCTAGTTGGAGGGGCTGCAAAAGGACCTCAGAGGACGGGTCATGTGTCTTCCGTAGCTTCAGAAAGATGGTGGGCTGGTGCGTGACTCATCCTTAAGAAATGTCAAGGGCTTTTGGAGGCTGGTAGAAGTGGCTTTGGCAGCAGAGAGGGTAGCAGCACAACTGTCCTGGTGTGGATAATGGGACAGGGGTGTAAGAACATGCCCCAGGGGCCACAGTGCCCCCCGGCCCTCTGCTCCCTGCAGCAAGCTCTGGCCAAGGGAAGAGAAGCTCTAACTTTGAAATGAAGAGTTTTTATTAATACACTGAATGAACAGAATATTTATTTTAACGAGGTCGGGAGACCACTGTGACCACAGGATTATCATCAGTAGTGGTATTATCCTAGAGAGAGCAGATGAGCCGTGAGGCCTGGCCAAGGTTTCAACAGCGGACAGGGCCTGGCCCCAAAGGGTAGGTGTGAGAAAGACTGTGGAAGGGGTGGGGGAGCTCTTCGTTCTTACCGTCAAGTCCTGTCACGTGACAGGGCAGTTACAGGCTGCTCAGCAAGCACTCCAACGACGTCGGTTCTGTTATTCTTACTATATTACAGATGAGGAAACTGAGGGCACAAGGGTGTTGAGAGGATAGATTGGAAGTGGTGGGGGGCTTGTGGCAGCTCCATAATTTTAATATAGGACACGGTGATGGACCTCCCTGGAGTGGAAGAGCAGATAAAGGGACTTGACTGGAGGGGCTCTCACAACAGGCAGCCATCTTCCCTTCACTCCCTGACCGACGTCCCTGTGAAGCAGCTTGGGAGGGAGGAGGCAGTGGAGACGTGGCCCCTTTCCCCTACAAAGCTGGATCTGGGGCCCCCATTGGGTGAGACCTGAGGTGGTGCAACCATCCTGGGGTGGGCCTGGCTACTTAGACCTTGCCCCTGGGATGGAGGTGCCGGGAGGAGTTCAAGAGATGCAGAAGCTCGGAAATGTGCCCCAGAGCGGGGCTGAGGAGAAGAGAGATGGCAGGAAGAGGCCCACCTCGATGTCTGCTTCCGAAAGGAAACAAATTCCACCCAGGGAGAGAGGAAAAACCAAATGCCCATGGGTTGGGGGGCCTCAGAGACACGTGGAACAAGGCACCTAGAAACGTAGGCCCCTGGGACATGGCGCCTGAGCATCTTTGTCATCTGCACGGCTCCGATGGGCAGGGGCAGGGGCTGGAGGAGGCAGCGCACGGTGGGAGAACCTCAGCCCAGAATAGCCGCCCTACACCCCCTTCTAATGGCACGAGCTGGCTTCCAGCTCCTTTGTCACCCTGAGACACAGCACTCTAGCCCTGGGACGCCTTTCAGATGTTTACACAAGTTTAGAGAGGAAGCCAGAGACCCATCTATAAAATCCCACCACCCCCAGGGCTGCTTTGTGCTTCTTTCCAGAAGGGTCAACCCCTCCCGAGGCCGTCTCACCTGCTTGGATGAGACTCCAGGAAACGACCTGTAGGAACCACCTATCATCTGAAAGATAATAGCCCTTATTTGTTTAACCTTCTACTAGCCCCACCTGGCTCCGGTGCTATTTACACATGTCCATGACGTGGCTGAGCCTCCTGCAACCGCAGCAAGTTTGCACATCAGCCTCTGCGACCAGAGGAACGACTGAATTCCAGTGGCGTGGGGGACACAGCTGTGCCGATTACTGTGGGCCCCCAGGCAAGTCACATTTTTCCTTCTGAGAAAGGGGCTTGTGACTCTTACTTTTCTGAGGCCCTTGAAGGTGGTTGTGAAGATGAAAGGGACAACAGGTAGGGCTTTACCAGTGGCAAAGTGCACACACACAGGTACAGACATGGGTCTTATTTGGAACCTACAAATAGCTCCCTCTCCTCTTAATAGTTTACGATGGTTCTTGAGTCACTAGGAAGGGATTCTGCACCACACGCGGGTGTGGGACCAGAGCACAGAGCACCAGGAGGTGTTCTCGGGACCCTCCTGGCTAGCGGTACTGGTCCCCAGGGGCCAGGTAAGAGAAGGCGGCTGGGCCAGTGTAAGCCACACTCAGGTCAGGTCTGAGTGCAGCCCTCTTGCAACCCTCAAACATTCCGATGGCAGCTGTCACATGTGAAATGCCTTGTCTGGCAGAGCTGGGGTGTAAAGCCTGCTCACCTGACAATCCAGGCTCTTTCCAGCATCAGCAGCATCCGCACTCCCCAGGCACTATGTGGAGGCTGATGCCACAGCAGGTGGAGCCCATGCCGCCGGCAGTCTAGAAGCTTTCCGTACAATTATCTGTGGAGGCACCGATATTTATTTCTTGGAAAACTGACAGTTCTTTTACAATCTTGACAACCTTTTAAAGTCATTTTTAGTTAAAAAGCTTTCTAAATCGTATCATACATGCCTCTACTGTCTCAATAGAATACAGACAGCCCTCGAGTTTCTAATAAACTTGAATCCCCATGCAAAGACACTGCATAGACATGACATCAAACAAGTCTGACTTCTCCATAGAAACAATGTCGTAATGATGGACTATGTCCCTCACCAAGGCTCCAAGGCCCAATTTTTAATAAGAATGAACATAAATGATCAAACAATTGCCCATTAATTAATGCAGGGGACCCCAAGCCCTGGGCCATGGACAGGTACCATCCATAGGCTGTTAGGAACGCACAGTAGGAAGTGAGCGGGAGGGTGAGCGAGCGAAGCTTCATCTGTATCTGCAGCCGCTCCCCAGCACTGGCATCACCGCCTCAGCTCCACCTCAGATCATCGGGCATTAGATTCTCATAGGAGAACCAGTCCCTGGGGCCAAAAGGTTGAGGACCACTGAATTAAGGTAATTGGGTGTTAACACCTAAGGCAGTGTCTGACACTCAGTAGATAGACACTCAATAAACTTTTGTCGAATTAATGAAGGAACAAATATATACTAGATGACATAGATCTTGGGACCCTCCTGGCTAGCTGTACTGGTCCCCAGGGGCCAGGTAAGAGAAGGTGACTGGGCCAGCATAAGCCACACTCAGGGCAGGTCTGAGTGCAGCCTTCCTGCAACCCTCAAACTCCCCAAAGATGACTGACATAAATCTATAAAGTAAAATATAGCAATTGATGATGTTTGTTTACTAGCTATCCCAGGCCGGGGACCAGAGTACTAGGGAATCCTGAGATATAAGCTGTGTAGGGTCTAGAAAAGTTACCTGAAGCCTCAAGTCGGAGGGACAGGGAAGTGTGTGCAAGAGCAGGACTAATTCATTTCAGATTTTCTATTTCTTCCTGAGTCAGTTTTAATAGGTTGTGTTTTTCAAGTAATTGGTCCATTTCAACTAAGCTGTTAAATTTTTTCGCATGAAATTATTCATTATCACTCATTTAATTTTTGTAACATTTGTAGTAATGCTCTCTCTTCCGTTCCTGGTGTTGGTAAGTTGTGGGTTTTTTTGTTTTGTTTTGTTTTGTTTTGTTTTCTCTTTTCTTTGTCAGTCTAGCTGGGGATTTATCTATTTTATTAATCTTTTCAAAGAAACAAACTATTGGCCTTGCTAATTTTTACTACTGTTTGTTCATTTTTATTTTATTGATTTCTACTCATGTTTATAACTGTCTGTTGGCTAAAGTTTAATATGCTCTTTTCTCCTAGCTTTTTAACATGAAAGCTAAGTTCAATGATTTTAAAACTTTGTTTTTTAAATAAGGTAAGCATTGAAAGGTATACATTTTCTCATAGAAGTGTTTTAGCTGCATCCCACATATCTTACTGTTATATTTATATTTTCATTATAATTTGGTTTAAAATATTTTCTAATTCCCTGCCTGATTTTTTCTGACTCATGAGTAAAAGTACTGAAGAAAATATAAAAATAGTAAATAAAGAAGGATCAGTAATAGAGCTGTTTTCATCCATACTGTAGCCTGAAGCAAAAGTAAAAAATCAGGAATGATGATTCTGTAATTATTTAAAAAATTGACGTTTTGTTCCTTACGGACTTTTTTTTTTTTTGCATTAATTTTGATTTAAAAAATAATTGCCTCAAAATAGTATTTATTTTGGTTACAGGGCTTCTAGGTGCCCCCTTAAATACTGCGCCCCAGATGAGTGCCTCACTTGCCTTACCCTACCTAGCCTTGGTCCTGGTTCTGTCCGTTATTCACAGAGTAATTGTTAAGATTTCTGTCTATGGTTGTGGATTTGCCTATTTCTCCCTCTAATTCTGTGAATTTTTGTTTCACCTGTTTCAAAGCTTTATTATCCATACATATAAATTAGGTTATTATCATTTCTTTTTATGAATTGATCTTTTGACTATTATGGAATGTTCCTCTTTTTCTCTGGCAATATCCCTTATTTTTTGAAAGCTACTTTATCTGGTATTAGTACATTCACACTAGCTTTTTCATGCATAGTGTTTTCATGTTCTTTATACTTTTCTGTCATTTGACTTTTGGATCTGTTTTCTTCATTATAAAGTTTTCTGTTGTTAACAGCATAGAGTTAAGGTCTTGCTTTGATTTTTTATAGCTCACTCTTTAATCTGATCACCACTGTCTTTTAATGGGAATGTTTATTTTATATGTAAAGTAATTACTGATATGATCGGGGATTAGCCTCCATTTTCCATTTGTTTTCTTTTTTTCTCTCTTTCCCTCTTTGCTTCTTTATTTCTTCTTTCAGGATTTCTTTTGGGGCAATAGAGTAATTATAGCATTCCATTTTCTCTCCTCTATTGTCATGTTAATATTTGTATTACTTTTAGGGGTCACTTTAGGTATTATAATATACCCTCTGAACTGATTACAGTTTACTTCAAAACAACATTTTACCATTTCGTGTAGAATGTAAGAACAACAATGCCATCAATCTATTCTCTTGTCCCTTGTGCTTTTCTTGTCATATATGGTACTTCTCCATAAATTATAAACCCTCCATGTGATTTGTTTTCTTTAAATGCTTAATCACATTTTAAAGAAAGCAAGAAAAAAGTCATTCGTATTTACCACGAAATGAATGTTCCCAGCACTCTCTCTCCTTCCTTCAGATGTGTGTTTCCATCTGCATCCGTTTCCTGTAGCCTGAAGAATTTCTTGTAATGTTTCTTGCAGCGTGGATCTGCTGGCAGTAAGTTCTCTCAGTGTTTGTTTATCTGAAAATGTCTTGATTCCCCTGTATTTTTAGAATATAGATAGAATTCTAGGTTGGCAGTTATTTTCTTTTAGCATTTTAAAGATGTAATCCCATTGTCTTCTGTCTTATTATGCTTCTAATGAGAAGGCAGCTGTCACTGCTATTATATTTTTGTTTCCCATAACTAATGTAGCTTTAAAAAAAATTCTAGATGCTCTTAAGATGTTCTCTCTATTTTTGGTCTTCAGACATTTGATGGTGATGTAGATTTCTTCATATTTTTCCTGCTTGGGGTTTGTTAACCTTTTTTGGATGTATAGATTGTTGAAAATTTGAAAAGAAAAAATGTGCCCATTATCTCTCCCTGTATTTTTTCTGTCCCCTTTTCTCACCCTTGTCTTTTGAGACTCTGATTAAACAGATGTTAACTTGTCGGATCTGTCCCTCTGATCATTTAGACTCTCTTCACTGTTTTTTGTTTTTTGTTTTTTTCTTTTCATTGTTATTATCTCAGTTTGGATAATTCCTATTGTTCAAATTCACTGATCATTTTTTTCTGCTATATTTAATGTGATTTAAGTCCATTCAATAAATTTTCACAGTTTATAGATATACAATTGGCTACAGTAAATTATATATATTTAAAGTATAAACCTGGAAGAATTTTGATATATGTATACAACCATAAAAAATCACCACAATTAAGAAAATGAATTACTCATCACCCCCTAAAAAAGTTTTTTCATGCTACTTTGAAATCCATTGTCCTCTCTTACCCTCCATCCCCAGGTAACTCCTGATCTGCTTTCTGTCACTATAGATTAGTTTGCATTTTCTAGGACTTTATACAATTAGAATGGAACAGAATGTATTCTTTTTTTCTTTCTAGCTCTTTTCTTAGACCATAATTATCTGTACTTCATCCACGTTGTCACAGGTGTTAATAATACATTCCTATTTATCACCAAGTACTGTTATATAGATGCACCACAGTTTGTTTATCCATTTCCAATTTTGGATATTACAAACAAAATTGCCATGAGCATTCTTATATTGGTCTTTATATGGAAAATATGCTGATATCTGTTTTGCATATAGTCCTAGGAGTAAAATAGTTGGATCATATGTAGGTGTGCTTTTAGCTTGAAACCCCTAACCTGTTTTCCAGAGTGGTTATACTATTTTATATTCCCACCAACAGTGCATGAGAATTCTAATTGCTCCACCTCCTATGTCAATAGTTGACATAGTATTTTTAAATGAATGAAGAACACTGGAAATTATAAATATGTGGGTATAAAAATTATAAATGTGGGTATAAAACATATTTTTTCTTTTAAAAATCCCTTTAAAAGATAAATGTTTCAAGTAAAAATATAACATATTATGGGATTTATAAAATATTTAGAAGTAAAATGTGTGACAAATTAGTACAAAGCCTAGGAGAGAGGAAATGGAAGTATACTTTTGTAAGGCTCTTATTCCATATGTGAAGTTATATAATATCACTTGAAGGAAGACTGTGATAAGTTTAAAATGTGTATTATTACCTTAAAGTAGCCATTAAAGAAAACAGAGGTATAGCTAAGCACACAACAAAAGAGATACAATGAAGTAAAAAATACTGGACGTGGTTCCATAGTATAGCGGTTAGCATGTCTGCTTTGCACGCAGAAGGTCCTGGGTTCGTGCCCCAGTAGAGCCACGGTCCATGTAAAGCCACGGTCCATGGTCTACAGTCATGCCACCCTGAATAAGGTGATGTCTGATCTAGGAAGCTAAGCAGGGTTGGGCCTATTAGTACTTAGATGGGAGACCACCTAGGAAAATCAGGTGCTGTGGGCATAAATAATAATAATAAACAATAAAAAAGAAACAAAAAGTGCAATCCAAAAGAAGGCAGAAAATAGAAAAAAGGGAACAAAGAACAAATGGGACATTATCAATCAATGTGACTTAGTTGAAATGGATAGAACCTTCACCCAAGGGCAGCAGAATACATATTTCTTTCAAAAACATACAAAACATTTACCATAGTAGACTATATTCTGGGCTAAAGAAAAGTGCTAATAAATGTCTAAGGATTCCAATGATACAAAGTATGTTCTGTGCCGGGAAATTAAATGAAATTAAATTAGAATTCAATACCCAACGGATACCTGAAAAATTCCACAATATTCAAAGGAGAAAGACGCACTTCTGAAAAAACACATAAGCCAAAGGGGAAATTAGGAAGTAATTTGAACTGAATAAAAAAATAAGGCGTATCAATATTTGTAAGATGCAGCTAAAGTAGTACTTAGAGGGAAACTCATAGCACTCATTGCCATTAGAAAAGAGAAGTCTCAAAGGAATGACCTGAGTTTTCACATTAAGAAACAAGAAAAGAGAAAGCAAATAAAGCCCAAAGTTAAAAGAAGAAAGGAAAGAATTAAACTTAGAAATCAATGAACTTGAAAATTAAGGGGTGGGGGTGAAGAAGGAAGAGAGAGAGAGAGAGAGAGAGAGAGAGAGAGAGAGAGAGAACCAAACTTCTTTGAGAAGATGAATAAAATTGCGTGTTTCTTTCTTTTTTTTCCCCAGAGTTGTATTCTCTCCAGGCTTAGTTGTTTTCAAGTACATTCGAACTTTTTAAAAAAATATATGTTGCTACTGTGTGTAACAAACCATCCACAACCTTGTACCTTAAAATACAGATGTGTTATTACCTCTCCTGGTTCCCTGATTTGACTGAGCTCGTCTCGTTGGTTCTTGCTTAGGGTCTTTTATGCTGTTTTCATTTCAGAATTTGGCTGAGGTTGGAATTATACAAAGACTTTACCCTGCAGATGTCCGAGATGGCACACACAGCATTATAACACGCTGGTCATCAGCTGGGGGAGCATTAGCGGGGGCACCCATGGATGAGCTCTTCATGTGGGGACTTCTTACAGCACGGCGCCTGGGTTCTGAGAAATATCATTTCTAGGTCAGCCCAAGAGACCCCACTGGGTGTTGCATGGCTTCTTATGACGTAGCCCTGTAGGTCCCAGAATATCACAATGCCACATTCTATTGGTCAAGCCAGTCACTGAGGCCAACCCAGGTGCAAAGAGAGGAATTAGACTCCACGTTCTGATGGGAGAGTGGAAAAGTCACACCACAGAAAAGCACGTGGGACAACAGGAGGTACTGCTGTGGCTGCCTTGGGAAAAATAAGACCTGTCTCACTGGCAGTCCTCCTAGAACATTCCTTGGGCCAATAACACGACCCAAATAGGTGGCAGGTGCCTGGTATTTGGCATTGAGTCTCTCCCAGATGTCAGATGTGACTCATTACCATGGAAATATCAGTCTTTGGAGTCTCTCAGCATCATCATGAAGCTTTGTACCAGTGTCAGGCCAAACATCAACATTTAAATTCATGCTCTTTCTATATATTACTCTCTTAGCATTGCTATAAGGCAAGTGATATCACAGATGAGGAAACAAGCTCACATAAATTACATTTCTTAAATCTGGTCACTTGCTGGAGATTTGCTCTGCGGGCCTCAATGCCTGAATGGGCTGTCCTAAGAGATGCTTTTTGTTGCTATGGAAATCGGAAGGGCTTGGGGTTAAGACGCAGGTGATTTTGGTTTAGGGTGGGTGCTCCATAAATGTTGGTTGAATGAAAAATGATGAATAAATGAATGAATGAATGAATGAATGAATGGACTGATTCATGAATGACATGGCATTCTGCTCAGGGCACCTTCTGGATCTTTGAAAACTCAATCGCACCTCTCATCGTTCTCATGTTACTGAATTTCCGGCAGTTTGGGTAGGTGAAATTCAGGTTTGCTGCAGATCCAGATTGCCAGGGGAATGAGCAGGGCTCACCTTTCTGTTCCTCTAGCAGCCGGTCACACTCTGTTAGGGTACCCGCCTCCCTCCCTCTGTCCTTTTCAGCTTCCTCTCTCTCTTCCTCTCTCCTCTGCACCAGGCAATGCTCTTGGACTAAGAATATGAACATGACCACCATTTCTTGAATATGTCATCATATTTGTTTACACGGCTGTGACAACTGGAGGCTGACCCGAGGGATCACTCATGGTGTATCCCCAATGCACTGAACTGTGTCTGACCCACAGTGGCCAGTGTTTATTAGGTAAATAAACAAATGCACAAACGTTCCAAGCGAATGGTTTTGGAAAGCACACAAGTGTTGTTCCAGCTCCGTGAAAAACAAACACTTGGCTTCAGCTTGGGGTTCATTTCATCTCGGCTTCCTGGGTCATTTCAGTTCAGGGTTCTGATGAGGAATGTGGGGTTTTGCCTGAAGGGCGGTCCTCCGATGTCTGAGAGCTGTTAGCCCAGGGTGGGTGCCTAATCAGGGGTCAGAGAGAGGCCCAGGAAGGCTTGCTTTTTGGAAGTCCTTATGTCCTAGGCACTAGGACAAATCTAAATGGTGTCGCAGGTGCTACACAGGAGGCAGCCTGCATTGCCTGCACATACCACCTCCCCCAGGCATGAGCTTGACCTCAGGACCCTTACCAGTGGCGTGCTGGCCTCAGACAATGCACAATGCGAGCTGGCTGCCACAAATGCTCCATTGAGTTGCCAGGGGATCCTGGAGGTGGGCGGAGAGGGAAATGCTGTGAGGGTTCTTTGTTCAGAGCTCACGAGGGGGCAGCGACTTAGCCACCCACACAAATATGCAGAGCTGCCCCGACCCCATCCAGTTACCCAGAACCAGAACCATCGCTACAAAGGAGAGGTCTGGGGAGAGGGGACAGAGCCGGGCTCATCCTTTGCTGGAGGAGGAACTGTGCACGTGTGATCTCACTCCGTACCTGTGGTCCTGCTAGCTTAGCCTCGAAGTCTGTTTTCAAGTGGGGAAACTGAGGCTCAGAGCACCAGAGTACCTGGGCAAGGCCACACGGGGTGGTGATCCTGAGAAGGACTGAGGAGCCCAGAACCTACAGGAGCATCATGACAGCGATGGTGGTGAAGGTCACGGAGGACACTTCTGCTAGTGTTAGAAAATAAAGTTGCATGTATTTCTGACGGGAGCTGTGCCAGAGGTGGGCTAGATAATGGGACGACCATGGGCTTTGGACTGCCACAGCCCCAGGCTCACGTCCCGGCTCTGTGTGGCCCTGGGCAGGTTGTCTCACCCCTTTGTGCTTGATTATAATCATAGCGACCTCACAAGCTGCTTGTGAGGGTTAAATAAGATAATACGGGCCCAGGCCTCACACAGAACCAGCCTTCCCTTATTTTTTATTTATTTTTTATTTTTTGTCATTGCTGTTGCCCAGGTCACCTGGAACTCACACAGCAACCCTCGGAACTATGACATATGTGGGTCTCAACACAGCTGGGTCTGGCATCTCCCCCTTGGGGGGTTCAGCTTCCCCATCTGCAAATGTTCGGAGGTGGAGGAGATGGGCTTGAGCAGGCTTCTCATTCTCAGCACGATGGACGTTTGGGTCAAATAGTTCTTGGTGGCGGGGCTGTCCTGTGCACTGTAGGATGTTTAGCGGTCACCTTGGCCTGGACTCCCCAGATGCCAGTAGGGCCCCCTCTTGCCAGCTGTGACAACCAAAAACGTGTCCAGACATTGCCACGTGAGCCTTGGAGCGGAAGACGATGCTGTCACCTTTGCCCATCAGAGAAGGTGAGCAAGCAGCACTGCTCATGCCAGGTGCTGCAGGCACCCCCTGCAGGGGGCTGCAGGTGGCCCCGCCCCGCACGCCAGGCCCTCATCTTCATATCAGAAGCATTCAATGAGCATTTATACAAGAAACACGTTCTGTAAGCCCTCACCGAGTGCCTTCCCCAGGTGAGACCCCGGTGGGTCCCGAGGCCCAAGTTAAGGTGCCACCTCCTCCAGGAAGCTGTCCAGGTTCTTCCAGGCCAGGCTAAGGCCCTTCCTCTGTGCTCGCAGACATCATCGCCCCTGGCGTCTCAGTACCTTTTAGGGATGCTTTTTACAGAGAAGGGACTCGAGGCTCAGTAAGAGACGGG
>PVKZ01009230.1:0-11776 GCA_004027375.1 Macroglossus sobrinus
GCCCCTCTCGAGAAATTCTGAATCCCGAGTGGAGCGGAGCGTAGGCGCAGCGAAGCTGCCGGGACTGGCGTCCCGCTGCCCACACTCCGGCAAGGCTGCCGGGCTCTCTTAGCTAGACACGGGGCCCCGTGCCCCGCTTTCCCGCAGGCCGAAGACCCCGTGTCTTTCTCGGAATTCCTTCTCTCCCGATCGCAGGCTTGCTGTTGCCGGCCACCAAGGAACCCTCCGCGAAGGAGAGCGGAGACGGACTCGAGAGCTTAAATGCTTCGTCTTGGGGCCGGCCCTGTAGCTTCCCCACTCACACGGGCGTCTTACCCTCACCACCAAGGCGGGACGCCTGAGTCCGGAGGTGTTTTTACCCAGCCCGATTCTCACTCTCAGCCCTAGAGGAGAAGTGTGTGCTGTGGACCTCGGTGAGAAAGGGGGTCCCCCAGGGCCGGGACCCACACTTCCGATTCTCACGCATGCTTTTCCGTCCAGCCTCCCTGCCTCTCTGAGCACAGCGAATGACCTCTACTCGCCCCGCCGCCCTAAATTCCAGGTCAGCGTCATCGGCTGCAGCTCTAGATGGTGACTCATCTCTCCACGGTCCTGTACAAATAGTCACTCTATTGACGAGCCCACCCCACCCCAATGAAGTTTCTTCTGCCAATTAATTAAGACTCAGACAAACGAAACGCCAGCTTTTGTTGAAAGGAACGGCGTGCCGTGAGCCGCCAGCAGATGGGAGGGCAGCCGGGCTTCCGTTGTGCTGTGGATGGTCGTTCCCGGATCCGACAGGAAGCCGGAGTGAAGCGTGTCGTTAACGCGTGAAGCCTGCGCCGATGTCACACCGCGAGAAGGCACAATGTCCCCCGTTCTTAAACAGGTCAGATTATCCCTCTAGGGGCGTGTGTCCTCTGCAAACGCACGTCGAGTTCAAGGTCGCCCCCAAACTCCTGATTCCGATTCATTCCTCGGTGAGTTCTAGGGCTGAGACCATGTCTGTTTCATCCACCACGGTGTCCCCCCAAAACCAGCCCCCACCGGCACCCTCCAGGTCTTCGGTAAAGACCTCTTGCGTACGGGGACGTACCAACATCCCACGTTGTCTGTATTTCCTCATTCCCTATCTGAGCTCGCAGAATGAGTGAGTGACAGAACCAGAATGTACTGGCTCCTGAAATATCCCCGATTCCCGCTGATTTATAACCAACCCTCATCCTCACCCCGAGCAGCATGGCCCTCAAAGATCCATAAAGGAATTAAGTGAAAGAACACGGAAGAGAAACAGTACAGCAAACTTTCTTCCGGGCTGATGGCTCATCGTTTGTTGCTTAGTTTTGTTCTTTTGTTTGTTTGTTTGTTTGTTTTTGTTTTCTCGATAGATGTTCGTCTGTCTCCCTGTCCCCTTCCACGTTTTACCATCTGGTGTTCGAACGTCTCGCCTCCTGATCCAGAACCTTCGAACACAATACACGTTTCTGGCTTGAAAAGACCAATTTGTTAGCAACCGAGTGTAGCAAGCATCTGCTGCGCCTTCTTTGTATTATGTAACCAACCACACGGCCACCCGGGGCACGCCTGGCTTTGTTCCTCGAGGAAACCAGTTGCTTTCTTTCAAGAAACCAGTTAAGAAAAGAGAAAGTTTTGCTTAGGAAGGAAGAAAAATGAGTGCCAACTGCATTTGGCACTCATCAATAGAGAAGAGACACGTTTTCCCCAGAGGACAGTGGAGAAATATTTGGTTTTGGACAATGAAAACTCCTTCCTACCCAAGAATTAAAGACATGTCTGAAACGGGTTTGGTTATTTGAGCAAACAGAAAAACAAATCAAGCCTTCAGAGCACTTAGATAACTCCGTGTTCTGCTTAGCGGGGACGGCTGCTCGGAACGGTCAGGCTCTTCGGACAGATGTCAAGGTCCCAGCTTTGGTCCTGGGGGATGAGTTCACAGCTGCGCACCACACGATCGCAACATAACTAACGAGACAGCTACCAGCGAGTCACACGCGGTGCCAAGGAGGGAATGTGTTATGTCGGGGACGAGAGCTGAGATCGAGCCCTTCTCTCCCCCCGTGGTCACGAAACCATAATGCGAGTGACACGAACAGAAGGACGAAAGCAAGACGACGCAGCAGTTAAGCGCTTTAAACGACACAAGCAAACGAAGAACTGCGTCGGAGGCTCACGGGGAGGCTTGACTGCAACGTGCCCTGTGGATTTTCCGCGTCTGCAGCCCGCAGGGCCACCAAGCGTGCTCCCCGGCTCTCCACGGCCCCGGTCCCGAGTGCCGCGCCCGGCCCCCCTCGAGGATGCCACGGCCGACTGCGGCTGGCGCAGCCTTCGTGGACACGCCGCCCGCCGTCCCGCCGTCTAAAACGGAGAAGGTGCGTCTCCAGAGTCACCCTAAGATCCTCGGAGGTGTCCTGGAAAACAGGGAAACCGAGGCAGGAGGAGGCAGATCCCCCGGCCCCTGGGGCTTCACCGGCGCGGCTGAGGGGGACAGAGCGCCCGGGACACCAGCAGGGGCCACGGTTCCCCCCCCCCCCCAGGAACAGGGCCACCGAGTCAGGGACAAAGGGAGACATGTGCTCAAATGACAGTGACACCGTGTCAAGAAGAAGAAGAAGGAGTGAGAACGTGTCCCTTCCCCTGCCTGGGGGGCTTTTTCCTGCTCAGACCACACCGCTGTCGCCCGCAGGAGGGGACACCGCGACGCGCTGCGTGTGGGGGTCCCAGGGGCGCCGTCCCACAGCCCCGCAGACCGGTGGCGTCACTCTGCGCACGCCGATCCCCTCGCAGTCCTGGAAGCCGCCAGTCCCAGCTCGAGGGGGCCGCGTCCCCTCCGAAGGCTCCAGGGCAGAACGTGTCCCCGCCTCTTCCCGCGGCGACCCTTGGCTTCCGGAAGCTTCCCTGCGGCCCCTGCTCCGGGGTCACGTGGCCCCTTTCTCTGTGCGTGTCCTTCTGTGTCTTCACCTCGTCTTCTGCGGAACGTCGGTCGCCGGGGTCAGGGCCCCCCCCTTCTCACGTGTGGCCTCATTTTAACTGAACTGATTATCTCTGTGATATCCCAGTAAAGCCACATCCCCACGTTCGCGGGGTGGGGGCCCTCTTTCACCCGCCCCCTATCACTGAGCCTCCCCGGGGCGGCTGGCACATAGTAGGCTCTTCACCAGACCCTGAGGAAGCCGTGAGGGGCTTTCTGCCCATGACACGCAACCCCTGCTTCCGACGTCAGCCACGCACGCCTGCCTTCGCCAACTCAAGAAAAACTTCTTTCTTGTAAAGCTCAGAAACCACCTGAATAGCAAACACTCCGATTTGCAGGGAAAAAAAAAAAGCCAGAAATGGACAACGCGTTTCTTCTTCCTTTCACCCTCCAGGGATCATTGTTTTGGCTCCGACAGGAAGGGACTGAAGTAACGGATCCCTCCACCGAGCGAGATAAAAGTCCTTTGATCTCGGAGAGACTCTTGTTTGCTTTCCGCGCCGAGGGCGATTCAGTAGATTCCAAGTTCAAGTGTCTGCCTCGCCATGTCTAGGGCGTCCCACCCGTTCTCAGCCGTGCTGAGGGATTTAATCCACTTCTCAAACAACTTGCAGAAGCAGAGATTAGCCGGCCTCAAGCGAGGGGGGGGGCTCTTTTTTGCTCTGTGGGGGACTCAGAGCGTCCCTTAGGGGAGAAATGATACAATAAAATAAGTGACCCCCCCCCCCACGTGCGGCCAGTCCCGTGACGTCTTGGTTAGGGTTCTCTTGTTCCTCGCTGTGATTTTGTCACCATCCTTCTGCCCCCTGCGCTGTGGAACCATCTGGTGTAACAGAAATGTCCAAAGGCCACTGTCACACGCCTGGCTTCCTCCCTCCTAAAGGGTCCCGACTGGCCCAGGACCTTCCTCCTCCCTGCCGGCCCCTCCCACGTCCCCGGGAAGCCGGGTTCCGCCGGGCCAGCGCCGGTGGCCGTGGGAAGGTCCTCAGGCATGTCACGGAGGCATCGGGTGTCCGTCGGGACTGTGTCCGGCTCGCTGTGGGTCAGGAAGGCGGGGGAGGCCTGTCGTGAGGACTGGGCGAGGACCAGGCGGCCACTCTGTGGGTCCCCAGCGAGCCTCGGGGGACCAGGAGCTGATGGCACAGCGTGTGGGGTTCCCGGCGGGGCCGGGGGCAGGGGGCCTGGTGCCCCTTCTGACTCTGCTAGTTAACGTCGCCATGTGGCCCTGGCTTGGTCACTGGGCTCCCCCGAATGTCCCCAGGGGGCGGTGACGAAAGGACGTGGCATCACGCACGCGCAGTGGGGATGAAAACTCAGCCTCATCTCCCTCGCCAGCGATGTGGGGACAGGAGGATGGCTCGGGAAGGCCAGCGGGCGAGTGGGACTCACCTCTGGGCTCCACCACGCCTGGTGGGCGGCTCTGTTGCTATGGCGACGCTTTTACCTTTGACAGATAGGAGCAGAGGCGGGAGCCAGAGCCGCAGGCCCCGCCCTCCCCTGCCCGCTGCCCGGTCTCCGTCGTGGCGGTCCACCCCCCCGCCCCCCACTCGCTGCATGGGAAGCAAGCCCATGCCCGGGTCCCTGGGCGGGTGACATGTCACACCCACGATCCCGCCCAGGGACGGGGCACGTACTGGGAGGGAGACAGCACAGCACGCACCCTCTGCACCCCGCGCAGCCGAGCTGGCCAGCGGCGGCCAGAAGGGGCTGGACCCCGTCCCGTCAGAGCGCAGGGGACCGTCGGTGGGAATGACCCACCCGGAGATCTGGAGGAGTCAGGGGGCGAGCGAGCGGGCGCCCCACGTGTGGGTGTCACCCATGAGCCCAGCGGGCAGGCCTCATGCTCATTATTAGCATAAACACCACCAACGTCACCCCGTTAGCACAGACATAGCATCAGCAGCGTTAACCTAACCCGTGAACAGCGGTGTTTCAGATGCGAGTTAGCGGCATCGATCAGACAGTGGTTACTTAGTTGTGTCACTAGCACCCGTCACCAGTGGCAGGGTTCCTCCTCCTCCTCCTCCTCCTCGAGGTGCACGCGCCTGTTGGCAGAGGCCCCCGGCCGGAGGGCGGGGCGGCCCGCCTGCCCATCAGCACGATGGCCCACGAACGGGATGCCACACGCACGCGCAACGGGGCGCTACCAAGTCGGAAAAAAGGAACGAAGAACCGACAGACAGGCCCACAGCACGACCCGGGGGACCGCGACAACGTCAGGCTGCGTGGCGGAGGCCGCCTGCGGAGGGCCCGCGTCCGATCTCTCTCTTCGCGGGACGAGCCCAGAACAGGGACTCCGCAGAGGCAGAAAGCGGATCCGGGGGTGCCAGGGGCTGGGGGTGGGGGAGCGGGCAGGAAGCGACCGCTGGGAAGGACAGGGACCCCCTTCTTCTGGGGGGGGATGAGCTGGGCGCGTTCTGGGTGGGGAGGCGGGTAGGGGCTGGCAAACCCCCGCACAGAAGTCATGGACCAGAGACACCGTGAGCCCTTTCGAATCCTGACATCGCAAGAAACGCACGGGGGACGTTTATTCCAAAGAGACACTGGGAAGTCAAAACGCCGTGAAGAGATAACACAGATTTTTGCTTCCCTTAATTATTAATAGACAGGGAAGAAGAATTCAGAGATCTATTGAAACCGGATGAAGGAATTCGTAATACATTCGGGGCCCAGGAGATTATGGAAACATCTGGCCTCATTTTCATGTCACCTGACAGGAATGTACCCTGCAAAACAACTGTGAAGTGTGACAAGGTGCATGAGAATACGGGCCCTCGAGAACCGCCGTTTCCTTGCTCAGATTCCGGGAGCCGGAGCGCCCCGCTCTCCGGGCGGAAGGTTCCGGATGTCTTTGTTCGAACATTCCTACGTCTCTAAGGCACCAGGTTTGGGGTCCCGGTTGTGGGAAATATTTGTACCTTCTGACGGCTCAGCATCCTTCGTCCCTCAGACAGAACCTGATTGGGGCGCCAGGTGAGGCTGCCCCTCGCCCACGCTGTGCACAGAGTGGGGAGGGTCCCCATGCGTGGCCTTCCTGTCACGCTGACCTGTACACAATGGTGGGCACGGGGCCAGCTGTGGTCACGTGGCTTCTGGCCAAAGACTTGAATTAAGGGGCCGGAAGGAAGATGGTCATGTGATCCAGCCAAAGGGGTCGGCTCGCTCCTTCCTCTGATCCCGTGATAATAATTCAGGGTTTCCCAGCGTCTTCTCCGTGCTGCGGCCCAGCCTGTGTCCTCTCTGCTGACGAGTGCCACCGCTGTTTCTCTGAGGACGGCCCGAGAGGCCGAGGTCCCCTAGCGGTCAACCACCCCGGAGCAGCCACACGTCCCCAACTCCCCCGCGGGGGGGCCCAGCTGAGCGGAGGAGAAACTCACAAGCAAAGTCCCGTCTCGCCTTTCTGCTCGAACGGGACTTTCCGAGGAAGATTCGGGCTGCTGTGCCAACACATCCTAGACTGGGTGACCCCCGAATGACAGAAGTTCATTTTCCCAGCGTTCCGGGGGGCTGGAGGTCGGAGGTCAGGGTGCCAGCACTGGGGGGGTGATGGGGTCCCTCTTCTAGGGTGCAGACAGCCCTCCATCCTCATGCGGTGGGAGGGGCGGGGGCTCGCTGGGGTCTGTTCTATAAAGGGCGCGAATGCCACTCCAGGGGGCCCCACCCACGTGACCTCATCCCAAAGGCCCCACCTCCTAGCACGTGACCTTGGGGATTAGGATTTCA
Source organism: Macroglossus sobrinus (assembly GCA_004027375.1). Lineage (NCBI taxonomy): Eukaryota > Metazoa > Chordata > Mammalia > Chiroptera > Pteropodidae > Macroglossus > Macroglossus sobrinus. The sequence continues at coordinate 6,695 of PVKZ01009230.1, forward strand.
GCCTTTGAACTTGGGGGAGGGGCACACATCCAGACCACAGCAAGCCTCATTAATTCTCTCATTTTTTCCTTGTCTCCTAAACCTTGGCCACGGCCCATTTGACAGACGGGAAAGCTGGGGTTCGGTGGATGCTAGCGAAGAAGCCCCCCGCATTCGTGTGCCCCGCCTGGAGGCTTCAGAAACCACTAGACACAGCCACGGACCTGACACAGAAACGCTGCGGACCCATGAACGTGACCCCTTGACCCATCATCAGACTCCAGAAGGAGTGAACAGTATAAAGCCCTAAACCGCCCGATCGAGTTTCCTCGTGGGGCAACAGGGTGTGTGTTTTACGAACTGAAATCTTCACCTCTTGGCGTTTTAAACTGAAGCTCGGAGGACGGAACTGTTTCTCGGGGTGGGAGATGTGCCTCCATCGCTGGTGCGAACCCCGACCCGGGCTCATGGGGACCTCACTCGTCGCACCTGAGAGATTCTGCACGCCTGGACTGAGTCTCAAGTAAACCCCGGGAACGGACGGCCGACTTCTTGAGATCATCTGAAAGATGAGCACCGCGTTTCGCCGACCGGCGCCAGGCTCCCGTCAGCGCAAGGCGCCGTCTGCAGCAGGAACACCCAAACATCAGGATCACGCGACCGCACGCCGCCAGCCATCGGCCGGGTCCGCGGAGATCCAGACGCAGACAAGGCTGGCGTCACGTGCTTCTCTGCGAGCCCCAGGGACAGATTCGGGGTGCGGGGGGAGGGGGGCCCGCCCGTCAGGTTGCTATGGGGAGGTCTTGGTTTTAATCACCAGCCAGTGCTTCCATCAGCGTGTAAGATAATGACACTTAAATGCCATCGAAGGCCCACTGCTTAACACCTGTGGTCTCGTCCTTCCAGACCATTTCATTCTGAATGGGGAGGAAAAAGCCACAGAATCACCCCACGAAGCGGCAGAATCAGCTCAAGCTCCACGGAGACTACGTCTGGAGAATCGACCGAGACACCGGGCTCAGCAGGGCCTCGGGCGCTCCCCTCGGGGTCTCTGGGGCCATGTGGGGGACAGAGAGCCACGTGCCAGGTGACGAAAATGTGAAGGCTCTTTTCTTCTTGCAAACCAACTCTGGAGACGGCGATGTCACCGGCAGCTCTCCTTCGCCAGCAGAGCGTCTGGCTCCAGGCTCCCAGCGCGACCGGCCTGAGGGGCGTCTGCCGGGAGGGCCAAGGACGAGGACGGTTCCATGTCCAGGCAGCCTGGGGCCGTGCTGAAGCCCCCGGCCGCCCAGACCCCTCCTCGCAGGTGACTTCTGCTCGGCTGCGGCCCCTGCGTCCTTCCAGGCAAGGATGCACACGTCCCCTTTCGTGTGACAACAGGTGCACGGAGGAGCCACTTCTGTCTGGACGCCCGTCCGAAGCAGCCGGAACCCCTGTGCTCTGGGCACATTATAAAACCCGGGCTTCCTCAGTGTCCTCCCGGACAAGCAGTGACCAGAGGCAGGTCCTCAGGTCGCGGTGGGCCCAGCTGGCCTGTGGGGACGGAGCCTGCGTCACTGCTCGCGTGTCCTGCTCCCTCCCCCACCCGCCCCCCGACGGCTGCCACATGGGATGCAGAGTGAAGGGGCGGAGAGGCGCCCCCGGCCGTCGCTCCGAGCAGCAGCGGGGGGCCGCTCGGAGCCTTCAGGGGACGCGCAACCCGAGAGAGAACAAGCCCAGGCCGTCCACTGCCCCTTGCGGTGACCTCCTTCACGGCCGCACCCGCCGTGTTCGCGACGGAGCCCGCTCCCCTTCTCCTGCCACGTGGGCCCGCGTGGGTGCTGCCTGCCCGGCTCCGTGCGGACACCCCGGAGTTATGTGGACTCACGTCCGGTCATGAGGGGGGGGGGATACCCAAGGACTTCTACGGACACCCAAGAAACCAGCCATGCGGGGGACGCGCCTCACGTGGTGGCCGAAGCCTGCAAGTCACGTGAAGGGTTGGGTCACGCCCAGCGGGGACGAGGGGCCCGGCTGCGCAGAGAAAGCCGGGGTGTCGGAGTTCGGTGTGGTCGGCGCTTACTTTCCGGGGGACGCTGCGTCCCCGCGTCCCCGTCGGCCTCCCTCTCGAGCCGGTCTGAGGCTGGGAGGGACCGTGTGGGTGGAGGTCCTCTGGGGAAAGCGACACGACGTGTGTATTTGGGGCTTACGGCAAACGCTGGTTCCGCAGGTCCAGGGCGAAGGGAGGGAAACTGAGGCACGAGAATATCTGAAATCGGTCAGCGAATGCCTTCCGGGGCCCAGGGCCGGCCACCGGCCACCGCCACAGCCGCTGGCCGCAGACACTCTCTCGGGAGTCGGGGGGCGGGGGGGACCTGGCTGGCGTCTGAGGCCCTGGCGACGCCCGCCTTGCCCTGACGATCACGGGCCGTGGTCGCACTGCCGCTGGGTGTCGCCGGGTAGTTCAGCAGATGCAGATAAGAGAGACCCACAGGTCCCCGCTCGGCCACGAGCATCATGGGAAGCGAGCCACGTGCCCGCCCCGCCCCCCCGTCACGTGACTGTGTGCCTCCAGGAGTCGGTGTCTGGTGCCGCTCCCACGGGAGGGGGGTTTGGGAGGGACGCTGAGCTGTGGCGCCCTGAGAAATGCACTCGCCCCGTCCACTTCTCCGCAAGACGCCTGCTATCCCCACCACCCCCCGAGCCAGTGCCCGAAGCAGCCGCCGCTGAGAGAAACCCAAGATAAGTCACTGTCTTTCGTCCTGGTCCCCGGGAAGACCTGGCCATCTGATGGCCTTCCGGAAAGGTTCCGCGCCGAGTGACACCCGAGGGGGGACGTTAATGACGGACGCTCACGATGCGTAATCGTCCTAATCACTCTGATGGCATAAACTCGGTGCCACCCTGCCTAATTTGATGGGAGTCTCGCCTTCCGAGAGAAACAGCCATTCAAGTGAAACCCAGGGAGGTGACAGGGCGGTGACAGGGCGGTGACAGGGCGGGTGCACAAGACTCAGGCTCCTGTCTGCGCTGAGGGGGGCCGTGCGGCCACGCGCATGCTCACGGCTCGTGGGCAAGAATCACACTGACCTCAGCAGGTCGGGGGACAGGAGATGCAGAGGCCTGAGAGTTTACGGACGAGCTCCCCGTGGGAAAGGGGGAGCCGGGACCTCAGAAACGATGTCACCTCCCCCCAACTTAAACAAGGGCAGGCGTCTGACTTCACCTGCCAGCGACAGGCAGGAGGGACCGAGGTCAGCCCTGGTTTGTGATATGGACGGCGGGGGGAGGGGGGCCCTCACGGCCACCGAGGGCTTCAGATGCCGGAGCGAGCTCTAGAGAAAGACACGCGTCGTCTGCCTCCCCCGGGACGCAGCTGAGAGACGGACGCCCCGCCAGCCCGCCCCCCAGGTCCCCAGGTCCCTCTGGGGCGCCCCCTTCTGTCAGGGCACAGAGCTCTTTTTGGGGGCGCAGGCTGCAGAGCGCGGCCACTCAGCCCAGTTTCTGCTTCGAAACGAGGGCCGCGTCCAGCCGAGACGGTGACTGTCCAGTGGGAGTGGGGGGGGCGCGTGGGGACCCTGGGGCCCGGCAGCGCTCAGACCACTCGGTGCTTCTCCCGGGGGACGCTCACGCCCCCTACGCCTCCTGTCGTCGCGTGGACCGCAGGAGGTGGGGGTCAAACGGTCGTCTGTGTTTGGGGTTCGCAGAGTCGGAGCAGGGTTCTCCCGGAGTGGTCCACCCCCCCCCACCCCGGGGACGAGGACAGGCCTCGGGATGTCACGTGTATCTGGAAAGAGCCCCTGCGTTTGCGGTGGACGTGGCTGGTGACATACGGCCGGGGATGTCCTCTCCGGGACGAACCCCCCCAGCTAACGGGGCGACCGGTCTGCCCCCCCGGGACCTTCACTCATCACTCCCCACCCTCCGCGCCCCTCACCCCACGCCCCGCTCCCTACTCGGCCGCCCAGAAGGCTTTCCCTGTCTCTAGATTCACTCTCTCGAGACTTCAGAGCACTCTTCTTCTCCCTTTGCCAGAAGCCCTGGCTCCAAGGGACAGACAGGTGACAGTCAGGAGATTCGAGTCCCAGAGGAGGAAGCCACAGATATGGATCTGCCCGCAGCTGCCCTCGGCCAGGGCGGGGGGATGAGCTCATCTGGGGTAAAACACAGAAGGACTTTAACCGTGCCATCAATTATGTATTTATTCTAATTTATGGGAGGGGGGAATGCAATTAGCATGCAAAACGGTGACTTTTATGGAAAGCGTGGCTGGGGGGCAAAGCTCAGATAAAAAGGAAATTCTGAAATAGGAAACTGGTTCGGAAAATGGAAGTGTCGATAATACTAACATTTGGGAACAAGCTGGGGACTCGGGGGTGGGGGGACAGACTGCGGAACAGAAGCACGCGCAGGCAGCTCCCCGTCTTTGAAGATGGGGATGTACACACACATCTCAGGCCGCAGGCTGGACCCCTTTCTTCAAGAAAAAAAAATCCTCAGAAACGAGTCTCATGCCGTGTGGGCGGGGGGCGCTGCGCCCCACAAACCCAGCGCCCGTGTCCTCGGAGAGAGCTGGGACGTCACGGCGACCCCGACGAGGACGCTCTGTGTCCCCCTGCAGGCGGACACGCCAGCAGGACGGTCGTCACAGAGAGGGGGGCCCTGTCCTTCCCTCTGGATGTGGGTGTACGTACGGTCCTCGGAGCCCGGACCCCGACTCCGGCCCCCAGGGCGTGAGCTGGACACCAAGACACAGGAAACCATCGGAGCCCCTTCAAGAACCCCGAGAGAAAAGTTTTCCCAGACTTGCTGCCCACACTCACAGCCCTGGGGGGATGAAGGGGCAGGGACTCGACTCAGGCTGGCAGGGACCCCAGGCCCTACCCTCGCCTCCCCAACGGGACCCGCCCGGTGCGGCTGACACAAGCTCCTCCTGGGTCCCGCCCGCGTCCCTCCAGCCGGCCCTCGGCCCCTCCCCGGCCCCCCACCCTCTTGTTCCGCCTGATGTTGAAGGGAGGGATGGGTGGACAGGCGGGTGACAAATGATGTTTGCTCATCCTCGGTCCAGGCAAGTCTGACACAAACTCCGTTAGGAAAATGCGTCTTCGCGATGCCCCCCGTTCG
>PVKZ01009231.1:0-11944 GCA_004027375.1 Macroglossus sobrinus
GAGAGGAGATAGATGGATAGATGATTGATAGATAGAAGACAGGTAGACAGACAGAGAGAGAGCTGAGCAGCCAAATCACGAATCTACAGATCAGGCGGCAGGCAGGAACGTCAGACAAAGCTGACACTTAGTCCAGAAGCAGAATTTCTTCTTCTTCGAGGAACCTCAGTTTTGCTTTCACGTCCTTCCATCCGACGGGGTGATGTCCACCCACATCATCTGGGGTCATCTTTACTTGAAGCCCATTGCAAATCCCACAGCCGCGCCTCAATCAGCGTTTCACTGCAGAACTGGGCACCGAGACCCAGCCACGTCGTCACAGCGGCCAGCTGTCACGCCCACCGCCGGGCTGTCTGGCCGTTTGCGTGGGACCAATCCCCAACAGCTCCCATCACAGCACTGTCGGGACGAGCGGCAGAGGTCACAGGGGACCACCGGACTTATTGACTGGGAGACATTTAATCAGAACTCTGTCTCGGGTCCAGGGGGCCCCATGTGTGGGTTCCGGATAAAATTAACAGAGATGAATATTAAAAAGCCCACAGCAATCTAATGATAAAACCGTAAATTTTCAGAGAAAGTGTTACTGGTTTAATTAAACGTTACCATTTTTTTGAGAAAACTTTCCCAAACAAGCATCCGCAATTCACCGCTGTCATTCGGCTGTCAGTCGCAGCGTGAGCTGACAGTGGACAGGATTTGTCCGCACGGCGTGGGTGACATGAAAGTCCGCTGCGTGGCGTTTGTCATTTTGTCCTGCAAACGGGCACATTGCCCATGTGGCATTTTTTTAGTTTCTTCACTCACGTCTTTCCTCTTAGCAGCGTGTTGTCGGGGTTCCTTGCGTATCGTCGGGGTTCCTTGAGTATTGTCGGGGTTCCTTGCATGTTGTCGGGGTTCCTTGCACCGAGGTCACGTTCTCATTAAATCTTCTATCGTGGGAAACACACGAGTTATTCGTTGCAGTTTCTTAAATTTTTTCCCACTCAGGCTTTCCTGATAAATTTTACATGTTTGTTTCTTTTACTTCATTAACTGATTAACTAAGTTCTTGTCCTGAGAGGCAGGCGGTCCACCCCCCAAAGCACCCCACGGAGACCCCATCTGCGCGGCTCAAGCCCCCTCCCCTCCCCACACTTGCCCAGGGGAGAACAGACTCAGGTTAACGTCCCACAGGGGAAAAGGGACCTTTTCCTTGAGCTGTTCCTGCCCCGGTCTTCTCCACGGCCACGGTGGGATTTGGGGGGAAATCGTAGGATTCCATCGGTTCTCACTCCCGGTTCTGCTTCTTAGAGGCAGAATTAACACGTTTGTCCCGCCCGATCTGACTCATCACCTCCTTATCTACCCCCGTCCTGCGGCCTGGACTGCTGCTGCCAGAGGCTGGCTGATTTTTTCTTCGTCTTCCCTTTCATGTATCAAGTGCATCTTCAGATCGCATCTGTAGCTGCGTGCTCTGCCTGCCCCTTTGGGCTGACTTTCCTTGGGTGGCACGCGTGACACACAACCTGCGACCGTGCCTCATTCTGCCCCCTTCCACTGAAGGTCTCGCGCTTAATTCGAAAGGGTTATCTTAACGTCTCCCGGAACGAAACTCCGCGCTATCCTTTAACGAGGGGGCTTCCCCGCCTTGCCCCGGCATCCACGGGCGCTGGAGCAGACGACCTTATCCGTCAGCTCCGCGCGAGCCTATCTGCGGGCTCCAGATGAGTATCTGAAATCAATAGGGATAGAATCGCGGTAATTAAATTATAGCACTTACATATAATTACACTTATGTAGAAAATACCCACCCCTTTGCCGGCTGCTCTTGAATATGACAGACATAAATCTCGGCAAATGATCTCCTGGGGTGGGGTGGGGGTGGGGAGAGCGTTAATCTTTAAAATTATGCCGGGAAAAATTAGGATCCTGGAACTCTTGCGCTTCGGAGAAATCATTTGAATCCAAGTCCGGCTTTAAAACAGGTTCATTTCAGTCGTTTTTATCTTTGAAAATTAATTCCGAGCCGCTGATTTCCGCAGAGCTTTGCGACGAGGACGCCGAGCTGCGAGCTGCTTCGCCGAGGGTTGGGGACCAGGCCCGGGCCGCGGGCGGGAGGGTAGGCACCGCGCTGTCACCGGGAGCACATGTCACGCTGGCACCCGGCAGGCGTTTCATCGATGAGCCGATGCTTCCCGGAATCAGTTGATTCACTGATCGGCGCCCGAACAAAGACCCGCTTCCCCAGGCACCGGGCCACCTGCCGGGCTGGGGACTCTGTGTCCCACCACAGGGAGGTGCTGGTGGCGTGGCTGCCGCCCAAGACGGTGTGCTGCCCGCGCCTCAGGGAGCTCAGCTGCAGGGCCTGGCCAGGAAACGCGTCCCGAGCCCTAGGTGGACGAGAGGGGCCTCAACGGGCCACTCGAGGCGGAGGCCCCGGGGGACGCCGTGGGGCCCGACGTGAATGGACTGCCAAGGACGTCATCACTTCACAGCACTCTGACCTTGAGCTACAGAGGAAAGCCCTCGAGACACCAGTCCTAGTTCAAGGGCGGTTCCTCTGTCTTAGGCCAGTCAGTCAACGGCTAACGCAACTCCAGCCCTCGTGGACGGACGGACTCGCGGGGCTGTCTGGGCGGGGCTGGTCCCCCGGCCGCCTGGGCCCCCGTGCGCGGCCTCTGGGTGCTCGGCCACCACACCTGTGAGGGTGAGGAGCAGGGTCGACGGAAGGAGCTGGGGACACACACACTCGGAGTGTTGCCTCTTTCACCCACGGGAGGAAATCAAGGTCGTTCCTGTGTGCGTCTTCAACAGATGCACCGAGAGCAAAGCGCGCTCGGGTGGCGGGGTCCCGCCCCGTGTGGGGACGCCGTCTCCCTGAGCGGGACTTGCCTGACGGGACAGGCTGCCCCGGGGGCAGGGAGGCCCCGGTCCCCGAGCCCGGCTGGGGAGGGGGCCCCCAGCAGCGTGCCCAAACCCCTCTCTCTCGGCGATTTTATGAAATGCCCTCTTGTTTCCTTCTTTCCAAGCATTCCCGAACTTGGACTCGCTGCCCCCCACTTCGAGGCCGGCCCCCTCCGTGGCTGGTCCGTGACGCGCTGCGGGGAGTACCCGTCACCTCCACGCCCGCAGACGACGCGCATGGCGTTCCCAGCGTCCCACGATGTCGCTTCGCCGGAGACCGGAGCAAACAGTGGATCCCTGGTCGTTGCGTAGGAATGAACACGGAAGGGTTAGCGAAGGGGGAGCTCCGTGGCGGGACGGAGAGATGTTTCTGGGATCTTGCTTGCGTGTCGTGGTCCTTCTCACCCTCCTTCCAGCCGCTGACGCGGGGGATGAAGTGACATGAGCCTGGCCGAGTGTTTGCAAAATACTCAGACGGACCTTCCCAGCGCGGTCCCAACCACCGCGGACGGCCCGGGCCGACTTACGCGGGCTCTTCTAGACGCTTCTCCCTTCCACCCGCTGGCTCGGGCTGCGATTCCGGTCACTTCCCCAGGCAAACGGTCCCCTCAGATCAGCAACCGTCAGCACTTTATTTGCTTAAATTTTCTCCCCAGTGACACGTCCCTATCCAAGCACGTTCTCAACAGTTCTCACTTCCTTACTCGTTCACGCTTGAAGAAGCAGGCCTCGCGTGCGGGCTTGGTGGCAGCGCGCTGTCGCTACGCGGCTGAATCCGAGAGGCCCCACCTACCCTTTGCGGAGCCCAGAGACTCGTGGCACAGACACAACAAGCAAAACCACGAACCCCTGATCAGCAGCAGCTGGACGAATAGAAGCGTCCACCGCCCTGAGTCAGCTCCGGCAGGTTCGGTCCCGTTGGGAGGCTGATCCAGTCTGCAAGGTCGGTGGTCACCGCCCCCTGGTGATCTTGCGCTTGGGGAAAGAATGTATCCCCTAAAACAATAACTTCCGTGTCACCTGTGGCCGGATAGGATATGAGACAAGCGGGAGGCAGAAGCATGCACTGCTGGCGACGTGCGTTAGCTTGGGATCCAGACAGAGCAGATGTTGGTCAGCCGCGGGCACCAGCCAGCCCGAACCCGGGCAAAGTGGGAGACGCAGAGTCCACGACTCACGTCGCCCGGACGGTGCTGTTTCCTCCAGGAATGCTGGGGAACGAGCCGTCTCCATTCCCTTTGAGAAATTACAAAAAGCACGTCTGTCTCGAAACTGGAGGATTCGGGTTTGAGTACAAGTTCCGTCAAGATGTGATTTGGGATTTTGAGTTTCGTAGCTAGACAGCGAGAAGGATGTAATTCTGGCTGTATTACATCTGTGACAAGGGAGAAGAGAGAACAGGTCTAAACGTTGCTCTAAAAGGATGCATTTAAAAATTAGTGAATTAGTAAAATAGTACGTGGAGTGCTTTGCAGACGTAAAGTATTATTACTGGAGATATCAGCATAATTGCTATCATCATCAAAACACATGTTCCTAGATAATCTTCCTTTAACATGCAAATTCTAGTTGGTCATAAATTATACATTTATAGATGAGAGGTCTCCTACAGGAGCATATTTCGAAAATATAAACCACCCTGAGGACGCTCGCTTCCCTTGGCGACCTCTCGCAATTATAAACGTGTCGTAGATAAAGGCTGTGGCCACATCATGCCAAAAACGTTACCACTTCCGATTATCTAAGTATTTGGGATTCTGTACGTAAACCGTAAATTTGTCACCTTCCATCTTCAAAGACACATTTGACTGTCCACGTTTGCTGTTGCAATAGACGAGAAATATTCCTCGCTGCTTTGTACGCACCGTGCCTGTTTGCAGAAAAGGGATATGACTCCGTGGGATCAGTCCCTAGTCGGAATGTCACAGTTCCGGAAACGCCTGGCGTGGTACGGGAAAGGGAGGCTGCCGAGACGGGGCTGTGACACACGTCAAAGGCGGCCACATGGGCAGGTGCTAACCTCCCGTGGTCCGCCCCGAAGCACCTCACACTCCCCTCCGCGGACACGACCGACGGGAGATTCAATTCCGCGTGAACGGCCACCTCCTCCGATGGCGCTTGAGCTCGTCCCGCCAAGGGCCACACTCACACGCTTGTTTCTCTCCGCCTCCCGAGTCTCCTTCAGCCCCGTGGGTGTCCGGTCACCACCCAACTGCAAACAATCCGGTGTGATCTGTTTTTTTCAAACCATAGCAATCCTGGCTCGCTCTACGAGTTGTTATGAATCAGGCTCCTTGCTCAAGATAGTTCAGTTTTAATACGTGGTCGATGCGACTCTGTGGGGCCCGTGAAAAGCGACCCGTCTTGCACGTATCTGCTCTGTCTCGTCTCCTGATCCCGAAGCGGCTTATCCGACATTCCTGCTCTCCGCTGAGGGAGGGTGCCGGCGCCGTGCCTGCCGGGGGTCCCTGGGGTCCCGGCTTACGCCCAGCGCCCGCGAGCAGCGGTCGTGTGCCCCCAGCACCCGGGGTTCTGCTGTGGGCATCTTATTTAAGTATCACCTGGCTCGCCCTGCCAGGCAGGAGGGCCCGTCTCCGGGGAGGGCCGGGGGCAGGGGACACTGCTGAGAGCCAAACAGCCTCTTGGAGAGCCTCATAAAGCTGCACGTGTAAGAAGGGTCTGCTACTTCAGGCCCTCAGCCGGCCGCCCACCACCTTGCCATTTGCTTAGGTGCGCAGAGTAAAATTCACTGTGTCTAGAAAGTTCCATTAAGGCTTCACTGTGCGACTGAGTCCCATGAAATGGCTTTTTTTTTGTAAGTAAAAATGTGATCGAGTATGAACAGTTTTGTATCCTTCCACCGAATGCTTGGGAATATTTTTATTCCTCTCCCTTAAGCAACTTTTCCACAGAAATGGAAAGTAATGCTCACCAGCACACCGGATATGAACGCTCTGATTTGCCCACGTATTTATTTGTAAGATGGCGCATCCCTTTCACAGGCTCCAGCTAGAAGCTTCTTTTGTAAGATGTGTTCGAAGTACCTAGACCAGTTCATGAATCATCTTTAGTAATTAAAGCAAAATAACTTTTTTTTTTTTACCTCACTTATTAGGAGCGTCGATAAGGTCTGGTGAGTCAATTATACTATTTGTTTTACCTTAAGATTTATCTGTCAAATATAGGCTCCTCGGTGGCCATAAGGAAATAATTAGAGTGAAGAGGAAAATTGACCATAACTACAGCCAACGTGTGTATTGATCACGAGAAGCATCTCAGTTTCAGGACCAGCACGCTGGTCCCCTGAGGGCGTCCAGTGAGAACGCTTATGACAAGTGACTCCCACGCACCTGTCCATCCGCAGAATATGTGGGAACGGGGGCGAAATCAGAGCGACTGGGTTTTGTGAATAAGTATGTGATGGGTTCAGGGACAAAGGGCAGTCAGAACAAAGCCTGATCGATCACAGGACAGCGTTGGTTGGTGGATGGGGACTCAGGACCCTTTTGCACCCCCCCACCCCCAAAGCTTTTTCCCGGGAAGTGAAAGGTGACGCCTTATGAGCACATTCAGTTAAATGAGAAGGAGCAGCCGGGGCTGGTTCAGGGGTGAGGGCGGGGGGTGCACACACGCTTCGAGGGGAGAGGCAGCAAAAAGCAAAGGACGCCCCGGGACTGAGCAGGCTCGCTGAGCACCCCACGGCGCGTGCCCGGCGAGCTCAGGGCCCACGCAGCGTTGGCCTGGGAGCGAGTGAGCATGGAAGCGAGGGTCGGGGGCATCGCTGGCGGGCTCCCGGACGCCACGCGGGCCACACGGGAGACAGCCAGGTCCCCGTAGCTGCTCAAGAGGAGAAAACAGAGGAACATAAAACGAAAATATAAACGATGCAGAAGTCTCAGAAGGGACAACTGACCTAAAATAATACCAATAAATAAAAAAAGAAAAAGAATGAAGGAGAATATTTATCACGGCACGGCTGATGACACATTCCTGGTCGAAACAGGACCTGGCTATGTAAGTCACGTCACCAGGTACCAACCATGGGAAAAGGTCCATTAGAGGAGAGAGGTCCAGTCCCTTTTTAACATACCACCCAAGGGGGAACAGAAACCGGAAGACAGCGTTCGAGATGAAAGACCAACACCAACACGAACAAAGGATCAGAAAGAATATTGAAGGAAAAAGCGATGGAGATGGAAGACAGTTTTGAGAAGTCACTGATGTCCTGGGAGAGAGAGAAAGGTGTATCCTGTTTGTGGGACAAGAGCGGGGTGCAGTCAAAGCAGAGCATTCCAAGGTCAGAAAAGCTCTGTTGAAAACGAACAACGGGATCGCAGCAGTTAAGAATGGAACGAGTAGACTGAAAAATAAAAGAAGAAGCACACGCAGGAGAGAACGAAGAGAGAAGTGAGAAGATACGAGACCCACGGGCCACGTAGGTCTCTGCTCCCAGGGTCAGGTCCCCGGGGTGGGGGTGGAGTGGAGGCGTGGGAGGAAATAATCCAGGAAATAATGCAGAAAAAAATTATTCGAACCGAAGGACACGCGTTTCCAGACTGAAGAAGCACACTCGGTCCCCGACCACAGAAGAAAGCCCCACATCAAGACACGGCGTCATAACCCCAGAAAAACAGGGACAAAGAAAGGACCCTGTGCAATCGCTAAGGAGAAAAGATATGATTCCTACAGCGAGCCAAGAATGAGGATGGCATTGGACTTTGCGAAAGCAACTAGGGATGCTTAAAAAATAAAAAATAAAAAATAAAAACTTAAAAAATAAAACACCACAAATTAGAAGGAAAATCACTTCCAAACCAGACCTCGACTCACGAATCTAGTAATTAAATACGAGATAAGCATAAAGACATATTGATCATTCAAAATCTCAGAAAGTAACACAGCGGACGCAAGAGATCTGAGGTCCTTTCAGTAAACTCATAACAATATTAAAAATGCAAATGTTAATTTTTTAAAAAATGTGAACTAAAAAAAAATAGCTTTGGTCAACAGGCTACATACTTAATTACTTTTTTGTAAATCTGGCACATAACATATCAAAAGCTGTCAAAAAATACCACAAAAATAAAAGTATCACAACAGCATCTCACACACACTCAGAAATTCTAAATTAGGCTATTTAAAAAAAAATAAATTTCAACACTATCATTGAATGACAATCATTCTTTTTATTCTTTTTAGTTTTTGTTGCCATGACATTTATCTATCTATCTATCTATCTATCTATCTATCTATCTATCTATCTATTTATTTATTTATTTTAAAATCATCGGGGCGCCGCTGGTTAATAAAATCATGAGGTTCCAAGTGGCTCCCCAGGGCCCTGCGTTTGCTGTCCCCCCCGACTGGAGCGCCCTGCCCTGGACACCTGCGTGCGACAGGCCAAGCTCCTTCACGTCTGCAGTCACCCTACTTACAACGTGGCTCGCTCGCCATCCCCGCCCTCACCATCCCCCCCTTCCCTGCCGTCTGTCCCACCGCACCCCACCTTCTCTATCGTAGGATGCTTGCACTTAGGTTTCACTTACTCGTTATGAGGTGTATTACGTATCGTCCCACCCCGCCCCCCCAAAAACGGAAGCTCTATGACAGCGATTTCCGCCCGTTTTGCCTTTTCCCTGATGGAGCCGGAAACTTCCAGAACAGCCCCTGACCCAAAGTCGGTGCTCAGTGCCAAAGGAAGGCATTTTCCGGACTGAGGCTCGTGTTTTAAGCGGCAGCCTTTTCATCATTTCAGGACAGGCTCCTGGAAAGGGAGACTACCAATACTAGACAGCAACCCGCCCGTGTGCGTGAACTTGAGGCTTAGGGAAGACGCTGCTGGGGGGAGAGGGCGCTCTGGGAGCCGGGGGGCGGGGGGATTCCCAGCAGCCCCCCGCGGGCTGGACCGTGGGGGCTGTGGGCAGGGCTGCGGGGTGCCTTGTGCGTGGTGGCACGGCAGCCTGCCCGGTCCCGCTATGTGCTGCCCTCCACGTGTAAGCTCTCGTAAGACTGGGTTTGTCTCCATTCCGGGTGAGTTTTCTAACCCTCTCATCTGGGTACTCATTCCCCCCATAAAGTCACTGTCTTTGTGATTTGCTTCCACTCGCATGCTTGCTTGTTTAGCGTGTGCAAGCGTTTGAGCAGAACGGTGCTGGTGTGCTCAGGGGAATGAGGGTGACCCCGGGGCCCTGAGGGGACGGAGCAGGGGACGCCCTCAGCAGAGCAGGTCACACCCTCAGCGGAGCTGACGCCCACACTTAATTTCTAAGAAAACTCCTTACTTGTTTCTCACTCGTCAATCAGAAAACACTTGGATTCTTCTACACTGGACAGACACCAGGCTAATTGTCCAGAAAACTAAGAGAGAAAACTTTGTAGTTTTCTTGTTGATTTTTTGTGGTTATTTCCAAACCATAGCCTGTCAGACACAGGAGAGGCCAAGGGCGGAGAGGAGGCGGGCTAGGGCCTTGACCTTAGCGAGGCACGAAAGGGAAAACCCTTTAAAATCAGACCCAACAAATAAGAACTACGGGCTGTCAAATGCCACTCGACGTAGGGTCAGACAGGTGCACCCACGTCTGTAGTTTCTACGTCATCCTTATACTTCTAATCTGCGTAACCATAGCAACGAACCTCGGTGCTATACTCTGTTTAAGAAAACAAGAATGCATAGAAGATACTTTAGAAATAATTAATTCTATCTAAAATCGTTTGTAAATGTCGCATATCTGGAGATGTCACCGGGTCCCCGTGTCAGGAGGGAACACCCCGACTGTTAGAATTCCAGCCCCTTCCTTTTGTCCAGAGGTGTGTTATCTTGACAGCAAATCTCATGATGTGTTGTCTTGAAACCCAACTCTCCAAAAAAAGTTTCTAAAGTTACTATTTTTGCTAAAAGCGTTGAGCCAGTTGTTTGAGGAGCCGACATCATCAGATCTTCCCGGCTTCCCAGAAATGCGTTTCTAATTCACGACGGCTGACAATGCAGACTCGCCGGAATCTCGTGCTTTTCTGACTGGAACCCGCAAAGCGTCCTCAGCCAGGGGAGAGGCGGCTGCCCTGCGCTGTGCATCCTGGGGACGTTTTGAATATTTTCTCCTGGGACTACACTAGGAGCTTATCAGTTGCAGATGAGCTGGTCACAGGTAGGTGGGCGCCAGGATCGCCGCTGACCTCGTTCTAAACTTAGGGACATGCGTCGTCGCGCCCTCAGTCCCGCTGGGGTCCCCTCCTTATTGCCCGCTCCTCGCGGGGGACCTCCTCCGTCCACGGGGGGGGGGGGCGGGACACACAGCCACGGGGAGACACACAGCCACAGCCCCGAAGCGCTCTGGGCCCTCGGCGAAGGTCAGAATCGGGGTCATTACAGCCATCCGGCGGGTGATCAGATGCGCGCGCGCCCGGCACCGACTCTGCGTGGCAGAAAAAGCTCACATCATTCGTGCCCGTGCCAGCTCGCAGTGTCCTTCCAGATGGCGAACACAGAAACAGCACGACACGCTGCCTCCCGCGACGCTCGGGGTGGAGCGCTCTGTTCGCCCCAGACGGGCGCTTCCCAAGTGCCGGCGTCCCCGGCTTTAGGAGCGGAGGCGGTGCGCCCCACTCCCCGGGAACGAAGTGCAGCCGTTCACCCGCGCCAGGACAGCCCACGACCGGGCTGGTGGGCATCAAGGTCATCACTGGCCCCGCGCCCCAAGGGACGCCCCGCGCCGCGCCCCCGGAATCCGCGCTCGCTTTGGCGGGAGGGTCGCGGGGCGCCGGGAACGCGAAGGTCCCCGCCCTGGGCAGCAAAGGGGACCGCTGAAATGCCATCAGCTCGTTCAGCGGAGTGTCGCGCTTGTTATTGACAAGGCGACGTGATGAATGGCATCACAGCGACCGTCGCGCTTGTTATTGACAAGGCGACGTGATGAATGGCATCACAGCGACCGTCACCCAGCCTGCGAAAAGGGGCAGATGGGTCAGGAAAGCGATGTCCTTGCGAATCCCAGGCGGAGCGGGTGGCGCCGGCCGGATCGCACCCGCCTTGGTCTAAGTGCTGGGTTTGAGCTCAGCCGGGCCCTGCCCGCGACGGTTTGTGCTCTGACGTCCCCGGCGCGCTGCGTGTCACCCTCCTGGCGCCCGCCGCGGCTGCGACACGTCCTCCTGCGCCTGAAAGGGGACGCTCCGCGACGTCGCACGGCGGGGCAGAGTGTCCGAGTGTCCGGGCCTCCGGCCCGCTGGGTCTACGGCCCGTGCTACATGACAGAGACACAGGGCCCTGGCGACACGCGCGACGCGACGACTGGGGACGCGGCCGCCTCTCCCGCACAGCCCCGCTTCCCTCCCCACCCGCCGCTCTCCGCCACCGCCCTGCGCCGCCGGGGACCTGAGGTCGTGTCGTCAGTGGCGACACAGCCCGCACCGCGCGGCCGCGTGGGACCACCAAGGCCCTTGGCTCCTGAGCCTCGGCTTCTCAGGAGTGAACTGGGGGTGAGGGAGGGGGGACCCGTCGTGTCCTGGCGCCGGCCAGGCCGTGGGAACCGCAGAGGGGCGGCCGCGGTGGCCCCGCGGGCCTGATGCCCCGTGCGTCCCGTGAGCGCACCATCAGACCACCGCCGCGGACGCACGGAGCCAGCGGGGTGCAGGGGGAGGAGGGAGGTGGCAGAAACCCACGCAGCACTTGTCATCCGTCCCCGGCCACGACCAGCAGGGACAGGAACCGTCTGTCTGGTGCTTTGCCCGGCTCATTCCCCCGGGGAGGCCAGGCCTGTGTCACTCACAGCCCGGCCGGAAGAGTGGGGTATGTGGCCCAGCGCTGTCGCTTACCGATTTCATGATCTGGACAAGTGGCTAGTTTTCTTACCTATCAACGAGGGGCACTGACATCTGGCTTTCTAAGGTGGGTGACGTCACAGAGCCAGTCCCCGGAGAAACAGCAAATTTCCCGCTTCCCTCCCTCCCCCGCCCCCGCCCCCCACTGTTGCAACCTACACGGGGTGTCTGTTTGCCAGCACACTGGTTGAACCCCCCACACACACTCACACACACTCACACACACACTCACACGCACACTCAC
>PVKZ01009232.1:0-11917 GCA_004027375.1 Macroglossus sobrinus
TTCCCTGAGTCTGTCCTTCCTTCCCACTCTTCTGTGTGTGATTGTGGACTTTCTTTCTCCTTTCTCATCCTGTGTGTGCCTACGCATATTAATCAGTGTCCGTGAGTATTAGTGGGCTGCCAGGGGATTGGTTTCTTCCATGTCTGTTAATGCCAGTTATAATTTCTCACATCCAGTCTATGCTAGAAAAATTTGAGAAAGTGAAATTATCAGGCACATGACTATTAACCAGATTTTTTAAATGTTTAATGCTAATTTTATAGCTTTACTTATATAGAAAAGCATTCATGCTTGTCTATTGTGGTAGCAACTAAGCTGATTAGTGCACAGAGCTAATGAAAGCAACAGCATTGTCTCACTTCCTAACACTGTCCATTGTTTTAGTCTTATCTCTAGACAGAGCCTGCATCTGCAGCCCTCCCTCTCATCAACCAGTGAAGATACTATATTGTTGGTTAAGGAGGACTTGGGTGAGAAAGAGGATCAGCTTCTTTCCTACTACAAGCAAAACAATTCTGGGCATGCACTGGGGGAGGCAGGTGGGGCTCAGCAGGACAATCTTCTTATGTTAAGGTCAGCAAATTATTAAATATTTTCCATAGAGAAGTGATTGGATTAAACAATTAGTGAATGTAAAGTACTTTAAACTAAACTGCTAATTATTATGCCTTGTGGGTCTGCTTTGCAGATAATCTGCAGTCAGTGAATCTATCACAAAGCATGGGGCTCAGGATGCTATTCTCTCACTAATCTCTACTCCCCAGGAGTGTTTATAATTATATCAATGATGGGTTTTGGTATTTTACAGCATTTACAAATGTAATCTACCACTGTGACTTCTCAAACTTTGGTACCTAAGAAAAACAGGGCAAGGTAGCTAAGGAAAGCTTTTCAGGAGAAAAGGAAGATTATTAACACCAGATTAGGAAACCACACTATTAATCATGTATCACCATACCAACATAAGAACTATGAGCTTGTGTTGTATAGCAAAAAAAACTTAGAAGTAAAGCTCAACTACTGATAAGTCTGTTATGGGCTGCTTGTTCCAAACATTTAATTTAATCTCCTGTTGTAGCATGAAGATTTGAAAGGTAGAGAACCAATTATTCTGGTCCCTGTTAAATCAGGCTCTTCCCCATTAAAGAATTATAGCCAGCTCTAGAGATGATTTAAGAAGCTATCTGACTTGTACAGTATGTAAAATTGAGTAACCCATAGTCAATCATGTTAGTTTAGTTTTCAAAAGATTTTAAATAATGTTTCTTTGTTAATGAGTTTGCTGTGTTTAGTAGTCTCACCTTTACTATGCAAACCACAAGGGAACATAATAAAATTTAAATATATAGCACTCACTCAAAAGTTAGTATGGAATTAATTAAATACACTTGACACTATTACTTTTAAGTAAAGTGTTTGTAGAAGAGAGGAGAATGAAATTAAAAATTGAGATATAGGGAATAGAAACCCCAAATGTTATGGCCTACATATGTGGGGGCAGGATGAAGTGATGATGTTAATATTTCAAAATACTTATTTAAGGTAGATAACTAATCACTTGAAGAGAAGAAGATTTCTGGAAACGACCTGCATTTATATTCCCTAAGCCTTTCATTACTCTACCTCTTTCTCATGTATGATTTGAAAAAGAAATAAATAAGATGGATAAGACAGTGATTGGTAATGACTTTGTATATCTGTGCTAGCCCAAGATTGAGGAAAACTCTGATTCAGTGTGTAACATTTGAAGAGATGGACTCTCTGGAGGCTTCTTGGAGGAAGAGAGGAGTGGAGGGAGGGAGGGAGTAGGTTGTGAGGAGGGTACTTAATTAACTTTCTTCATCTTTGCCAGAGAAAAGAGAGCAATATCACAATATCACAATATCACAATATCACAGCCATTAGGTAGGAGGGCCAAAATAGAGCTGGATGTGTCATCTGAGGGTGGCTCTGAGTGGCAGCATATGCAGTGGTTGAAAACATGGAGTGAATCCAGACTGCCTCAGGTCATGAACCTCACTGTCTCAGGTACTAGCTGTATGTCCTTAGGTAGATTATTTAATCTCCCTGGGCCTTTATAGGTTTGTAAAAGGTGGGTAATATTAGATTGCTATGAAAATTAAAGTAGCTGGAACAATACATAAGACATTATAAGCACTATATAAATGTTTGTTATATAAAGTAATATTAAAATTACTGTCATTAATAAAATGAAATTAGTTATTAAATGAAAATATAAAAATTACTATTATTAAAGACCATGAAAGATAGGCAAAGTTAAGTTTCTCATTCATAACTGAGAACAAATTAGTTGTGATTAACTATTATCCAATGAATTATTCCCTAGTTAGCATTTAAAAAAGACAGGAAAGAGAACCAAACATCTGAATTCAAACAGGGACTCTGACATTAGTATATTCCAGATGGAAGTCTTCCTCTTTTCCCACAAGCCCACTTTTTCTCCCTTGGGCCTTCTTTGTATCGCTAGGACCAACTGTGACTTTCCCCTCTTTTTTCCTGAACTCAGCTCTTGCCAGGTGGAGCTAAAGGGCCACACAAGGACCCTTATGTATATTATTTCACTTGTGCTTCATAATAGCCTTCCATTCCAGCTCTTGACTACCCAAACCATCTGATATTTTGCTGCTGGATTAATTTTTTTAAAGTAGCATTCTTTATGATTCTATTTCTCTCCTGCTTGGTAACCTTTCACAGCTCCTCATTATTTAACGAAATAAAGTTAATCTTTCTTTGAGGGATGCTCTAGACTTTTCGTGATATGATCTCAACCTAACTTCCTGGCTTTGTTATGAACCAGCCTAAGCCAAATTCATCTCCTGCTCTACCCATTGTTCATGCTTTTTTTTCTCTCCTAGTCTTCCCAACCTCCACCACCAATTACAAACTTGCCTTTTATGAAGTTTTTGCTCCTGTTGTGTTTTCCTTAGCTCTAATATCCTTTAAGCTATTGTATACATTCTAGTTGCTCTTACAGCATAACAACTATTATTATAGTTATGTGAGCAGAGAGAGAGGGAGGCTGAGAGAGAGAGATGTGGGCAGATGTCTTATTTCTGCCCCTTGTATCTAAGTTTTATAAGGCTAGCCTGGCTTTTTATCATCTTGATTTTTTTTTCCCACTACTTAAAGTATTGCCTTAAACTTAGCAGGCACTCAAATATGTGATAAATAGATCAGTTAAATTAATAAATACATTTCCTTAACTGTGTGACTCAGGAAATCTCACTTTTGGCTTGAATTTTCTTATTTACAAAATAATAAGGTTGAGAGAGATGCTCCAGCTTATTTTTTTGTTTCCTTCCAGTTTATAAAGTATATGATTCTAAATTATTCTGTGTCGTCATATAAAAAAAACCTTGCAGCATATTTAAAATAAGCACAAAAAAACTGTATGTAATTACTGTTTCAGTTTCCTCAGCATTGCATTTCTATTATTTTTAATTCCCTGCTAGTGTTAGCATATTAAGGACAGATGTCATTACTATTCAAAAAGTAATTAATAAAAAACTTTTTTTTAATAAAGGAATGTATAATGGTATTTTCAGGGCCTAATAGAATCTGTTTATGCAAGGGTTTTCATGGTCTGACGGATAGTCCTAAAACTTTAGGCTGTTGCTATTTGGTAAGAAGCACAGCACTTACATATTTATTTAAATTTTTATTTTAGATAGTTGATTATTATTAGCCGTTCTTGTTCTTTTTAAGTATTTTTACTTTTTAAAAAAATACCATATTTCCGCTGTTTTATTATCAGCTACATCCATTTTCCTGCAGAGATGCACTAATTCAGGGATAATGACGATACCTGACAGAGTGTTCTGTGATTATGGTGAGTGTGATGTACTCTGTATCTTTGAGCACACGGGGGATGTGATGAGATCTGGAGAATAACTGAACATGAATCTGTGGAATAACAAGACACTTCCTAATGGCACTTTATTGTATTTTCAACGAATGTATGACAGGGAATGTCATTTTTGAGTCATCATTCTGTTAAACAGAAGCATGCATTTGAATTCTTGACCTAGTATGAAAATTACATTCCATTGAATGTTTGAATTTAAAAGCTTTAATACCTAATCTACAAGCGAAATAGTTCCAGTGCTTATCTGGCATCCTACTTGAGAGAGACATTGAGAGAATTTCTGTAATGTGTTTGCAGCAAGACTGGTGTTTTGAGGTCATTTTATCATACGACTTGATGTTTATTCATATGTGACTCTCCATGTATAGGAAATTTTTATGTCTTATGAAATAATTGTTATTGATAACTTCCTCCTTTGGAGGTTGGAATAATTCAAAATTCAGCTTATAATTGCTTTTTTTGCTTTGCTTAGTATTATGGAGAAAAGTTCAGCCTAGAGATTTATGACAGTTGCGCAACTCCATACAGATCATGCAGCAGGTTATTTGAAGAGATGAGGTTTGAACTCTAACTTCCTTACTCAACACAGTGCTCTTCTACAAATCCTGTAGTCCACTTAGATTTTAAAGTTCTTGGGAGAACTGGCTTTGCTTTCTGGGTCAATCAGCAATTTGAGGAATATATATATCTCTGCCTACCTGGATGAATGATACAGGATACCTAAAAATCTATTAATAACTGAAAACCATGTTGTTTTAAAAACTCTATTATAATAATGCAAATTTCTTTCTAAAACTCTGAAGTAGGTTGGGACTTTTTGCTGAGAGTTTAAAGGTCTCAGAACAGCTCACCCTTCTTCAATTTAGGAGAATCAAAGGAATACTTCAAAGATCTCGTTTGAAAAATATCAGAAATTCCTACTTGTAGAATAGTTCAAAGCAATCACAGGTGAATCATGAGGGATTTGTGTGAAAAGTTAGTATCCAAATATATTTCTCCTCTGAAATTCTCATAGGTTTCTAAATTCGGTTGTATGGCATTTTTATAAATTCTCCACAACTCCACAGTTCAGCATCACCTGAAATCATAGCCTCTATCCCAACTTTAATGTTGAGATAGCTGTCATGTCTCACAGACTTCTGAGATATCAGCTTTCCCTCCACTTGCCCTCTGCTTCTCTTAAAATTGGAAATCAGGCTTGTCTAAAAAATTTCATTTTCCCCCACCTCTTTTTGTATAGGCAAGTCCAGATTTGCATTTTTATCACTCCTCTCTCAAAAGCCATTGGCATTACTGCTGAGATTGAATGACTCTTTATTGCTGGTGCTCAAAATTAGTGCACCATTTTTCATTGTTCTGGGTAGGTTTGTATGCAAACTCCATTTTGTTCCCTATTTTTTTTTTCTGGCCCAGGAGATTCTTAGTATCTACTAGTGAGCGTGTGTGTGTGTGTGTGTGCGTGTATGTGTGTCATTAGTGCAAGAGCCCAGTAGTGAGCACTTCTACCTACAGAGAGTAATTACTGAGCCATTAATTCTGTTGATACTTGCACACAAAGTCAAATGGATCCACATCTATCAGAGCCTCGGTGGATTCCACCTCGGTGAGTTTTTGCCAGGGAGGCACTGCACTATACAGAAGGTTCAGTTTTTATTTGCCGCATCTCTGGGTTTGTCAGGAAAGCTTGAGAATTTGTGAGTACCAGTTATCACCCTTCATCCCCTTTCCATTTAGCAATGCCCTTGGCAGTCTTATATTTCTGATACTTAATTTATCTTTATTCTTCCACTCAATGAATATGCTTGAACATTTGCTTAAGTACAAGGCTTTTCTATTGGCATATTTATGACCATTAGATTTGTATTCAAATATTTCAGTCCTTGGCTTTTTTTGCCTTTTGGAAGTCTGTGCAAATGTTATTTCAGTTCCGATTCTTTGCCTGAGTCCTTTTAGGTAGCTTCATTAGAATGAACTACATGTTGTTCTTAGCAACTGTGAAGATAGATTTTTAAGAGTGTCATAAAGGTCTGTGCCTTCCTTCCGTCCCCTCGCCACCCAGCTCCCAAATGCTTCTCTTACAAGCTCATGAGTGTGATTATTCTGTTACTTTGGAATCATTTATTTGAATCAAGTTTTTTGGCTTTAATCAAAATTTAAGTCTTTATTTTATTGTGCACTAGTGTGAATTGTCTGTACTTTCAAGAGAGCAAGTTTTGATGATGAGAAGGTGAAAGAAGCTTAAAGATTCTGGTTCCTTTGAAGAAGAATACCTCTTGGGTTAAAGGAAGCACTTCTCTGGGAGGAAGCCAGAGGTACCCAAGGCATTGAGAATAAACTGTACTGATGACAACATAACCTATTGTTGGCTCAGAGAGCTGTTACCAGAAGTGTGGTTCTCGCCCTGTGTTGGGAATTATCTCAGGGAAGAGAGACATATGTAGTTTGATTTCCTTACGAGGTTGGCTGTTTAGATTTCCAGTGTGCGCCAGTTCAGGCTACAGGAAATCATTTAGAATAGCATATTCAACAATATTTTATTCTTTTCATAATCTAGGGTGAGCGATAGGCATAGTGTGTGGAAATACATTTTTTTGCTCTCTTTTCTATATCCTTATATTTTTCATTAATTATACTTCTCTCTAGGAGAGTGTAGAAATATAGACACTAGAGTCAGGCAGCCTGATTTCAAACCCTGGCTGTGCCACTTAATCACAATGTGACCCTGAACAAACTAGCTCCATTGTACTTGAATTTCCTTTAAAGAGGGGGAATAATAACAGAATTGACTTCCCAGGGTGGTTGTGAGAATTAAATAAGAATACATGGAGAGCATTTAGCATAGTTTATGGAATAATAATAGGTATTAATTATACTCAAGTTTAATATAACCAGTCCCTTTATGATTTCATTTAACTTCAAAATGGTTGTTTAACATCCCCTTAGGTATTATTCCAAACATTTCAATGGCTGTTTACTACAGTATTTTCTTTATCCTCTCATAGTCCAATGTATGATAGCTATTTTATGAATTTGTTGGTTCCAGTGAATCACTTGCCCTTTCAGAGAATTTACTACCAGTCCCGTCTTAATTGGGCAACATTGTAAGACACTTTTGTGTTTCAGTTGTCTTATGAACTGTTAATCCTATGCTCTTTAATTTAAAAGAGATGAAAACTGCAAAAGCACAGGCTGAGTTTACAATTGTCCACAAATCTTTTCTTTTACATTCCATACACAAAGTGCCCTGAACACACTCAGGAGTGCACTCATCTTTTATTTTCACCAGAGTAGTTTTACAAAAGACATTCTTTGAATGACTCTTTCTTGGCTACTTAGTTATTATTTTCTTTAACGACACTTGCTGTTTTCCCAAATAGATCCAAATTTATTTACTTAGACCTGATCTTTAAACCCTCATTAGCATGTCTTGGTATGTATTTCTGAAATAAAGCTATTATTAAATGCGTGTGTATTAGACACAACTTGGTGTGGTTGCCTTATTCGTGATAATATCGCAGTTGGTCACGAATGCACTACTACTCTCCTTGTTCAAGGAATGGACTCCACTCATGGCTACAAATGAACAGGGTAGGCCAATCACAGTGCCTCCTCCCAGTCTTCAAGTGATTATCCAAAAGGTGGTAATAACATCCAAACCAAGTCAGTGTTGCTTAGGAGTTTTGCAAACACGAGAAAGAATTTTTATTTTAAAATTTCTGTTGACAGGAGCACTAAGATGTTAACTTGGAGCTGCCTCCAGCCATACTTCCAGACCCCTGGTTACAACTGACCCAAGAAAAGCAGAATGAAATTTAAAGAGGACAAGAGAGTATCTGGATGGTATTTGAGTTCTTGGATCCACTAAGTGAAGCCAGGCCACTCCTCTTTTTACCCTGTAGATGTTCTCTTTAGGCTTAAGCTTGATTGAGTACCACTTTTTGGATAATCTGATCACTTGTGGACTGGGAGGAGGCACTGCCAGTGGCCTTGTTGCAGGAAGTGACACCCGAGGGAGGAATGCCAACGCTCAGACAACATTATTTGGAGGAAGAATTTATTGTGGCGGAGAGTGGAGGGCATTCAGTAGACCCAAAGCACGATCTCTTCTTGGTTAGATTTCTTACATCTTATATACCCTCACAGTGTTCCTGCAAGGGGCACATGATTCTTTTGAGGTTTTACATGTCCCTCCTTACTCAGAGTGAGGAGGAGGAGCTTCAGGTGGGAGGGCTTCAGGGGAGGAATTTCCAGACCCTTTGTCTTACAGGGCGTTTGTTTTGTAAAGGTGAGACCTTGGTATTATCAGCACCTTTATCGGATTCTTGAACAGAGATTCTTGAACAGAGGACTCTTAGCTTACAGACAGAGAACAGCACTCAGTGATGTCATGCCCACTCAGTGGGTTCCTTATCCAAAATCTGAGCTCTAATTGTAACACAACAAACAGTTCCACACAGTCTTGACATTCATACACACAGCTACAGAGATAGGGAAGGGGCTGGAGAATCCTTGAGGTGGGGGATGCAGCTGTGAAGCATAGGGCAGAATGGGGGAAGGGAGAACAGTTTTAACCAGCTGAGTCCATTATTTCTGCAGAGGCCCTTTCCTTTTTTTTTTTTTTTTTTTTTTAACGTTCAGATGCCTCCTCTCCTCTCTCAGCCTAACCTGTTCAATAGTAGCCAGCAGTGGAGTCCATTCCCTGAACAAAGAAGGCAGCATGTTCCTGACCAACTGGGAAGATTTCATGAGCAAGCAACCACACCAAGTTGTGTATATTGCAAACACATTTAATAATAGCTTATTTCAGAAATAAACCACTTGAAAGTAAACAATTCTCACCAGTACAATGCATTTAATCTTCAACTTCGAAGTCTATAAAAGGGGCTTGATATTTTAAATTTAAGCCTTACTAACAATTTAAGACATAAATCCTAGGCTAGACTTCAGCTAATCTAGTACAGAGAGAATTTGCATCGTTCATGAAGCTCTTTTACCGTAACTATGTAAATTAATGTGGTGGGCATGTTGCAAAATATGCTGAGTTGAAATGTAGCATGTGTCCTTGCTGAGGAGTCATGTCCAGACTGAGGTTCAAATCCTGATGGCAACTTATTGCATAGGTGATATTGAGCCCATCATTGACATGCTTCCTTTGTAAAATGAGAATTTTGGTTTACTGGGACCTCTTCACTGTTATTCAAGCCTTAAGCAACAGAGCTAAAATAGTCGCCCTGATTCTTCTCTCCTAGCACATTCCCTAAGACCTGCTTTCCACAGCGCTCTATAGCCACTTCGTATGCAGGTTATCTTTAACACAGAGATAGAACTGCTGAAAATAGGTTTTCCCTTAGCTGAACCTCCTCCCAGGCAGTTTAGTTCTTACTCATTACCTTCATTCATTTCCTAATTTTCTTCATTTGTTATTTGTATCTAATATCAGCTCTAATTAAGTTGGTGTTCAGTTTTCCTTGTCTTTTCCACAGGTAGAACACCTCAATCAATAGGAAACTCCACCTTCCCTCATTCCCTGGTCATCAACTACCTCAGGCTTCCATTATTAGTAGATTATATTCAAATATGTGCTTCTCTTTGATACTTTGGATCCACTAGGCCCTGAAACATTTTAAACACTGAATAAATGGTAACTATAATTATTACCACCACAGTTGTGCTCATCATGTTTATAGCCGCTAGATGACCTGACATCAATCACCTCATTGGTCACCAGATTCCATTCTTACTACTAAGAGGCTAGCTGGCGAGGCTATTTTCTTCCTCTTCATAGCATGTGTATCTTACTTGAAACAGTTCACTCAGTCAAGAATTATTACCTTTCTTTGTCCCAGAGGACCTTTTTTTGAACAAGAATATAGGAGTTAAGACTTTATTCTACTGGAACAGCCAAACAAGGTCACACAGCTATTATATCTATAATAATTAAGCAAAATCATTTTCTTGTTAGGTCACTAAACACAAATGTAGGTTATAACACACAGATGCTACTAATAAACCTAGAAATAAATTCTCATGTGTTTTATGTTTTTGATCGGAAAGATTAATAGTCAGCTATATTGTTTCTCCTTGGAAACATTTCTCCTGTTCAATAATGGTTTATTTATTACTAGCTTTTGAAACAAATGAGATATTTGAATAAACAGACATTTGGTAAAAATGTTCTTAACCTAGTGCTAAGAAACTTTGAAGAAGAGTTTTCAGCTCCTGTTGATAGCTTCTAAGTAATTTTGGTTGTAATTTCCACTGGTGTTATGGCCTGGCTGTTGCTTTAGCATGAAGGAGAAAAAAAATGAAACTGTTTATGCAAGTCATCTGTTGGAATAACTAGATCCAGCTGTTCAGAGGGAAAGCAGAAGAGACCAAGAAGAAATGATTTTGCCATTAATTACACAGCGTTTTATCTGAAATAATAATTATGTATTAGGAAGAACTGTGTTGCATGCTAGATTTTCTGCTTTCCCACACATACATTATCCCTGCCTTTCCAAGCCTTTCTTTCAACTTACCCTTAGTGGTAAAAAGTAGCCATTGGTTATATGAATTACATCAGTAGTCATTGCCTCTGTCTATTGAGTCGAGGAGTATATTAGCTATGGTGTGAATTTAGAAAAAAAAATGCAGCATAGTAAGCATCACTTTGAGCAGTAGTATGTCAAAGTAAAACTAATGAAAAGAAGGATGTGGTATTGGAGTCAGTCCTGGAGAAACCAAGATATCTCAACCACTGAGATATTTTGGTGTTACAGATTGGTTTCTGGACCACCATAGCACAGTCTTGCTTAGCACACCAATATGTTTAAATCAAATTGAGCAAACTTTCTGTCAGACATTTTAAAGCAGACTAGGTTCATATGTCTTTTAAAAATCAGCAAATAAGGAGGTAATACCAATTTACTGATTCTCCCGCTTCCAGCCTCGGATCCAGAGAAGATGTCTTGCGGTGCAGCTTTTATTTCCTCTGTTGGATCTAGCTCCCAGTGAATGTGATTCAAGAC
Source organism: Macroglossus sobrinus (assembly GCA_004027375.1). Taxonomy (NCBI): domain Eukaryota; kingdom Metazoa; phylum Chordata; class Mammalia; order Chiroptera; family Pteropodidae; genus Macroglossus; species Macroglossus sobrinus. The sequence goes on from PVKZ01009232.1 coordinate 10,897, forward strand.
TATGAATCATCTCTTCTGTCATGAGGATAGAAATTGGGTTGAATCTCAAATCATGATACAAGATATATATTGTGCAACACCAGCAGCATCAGTCTGTAAAGAGGGCTCAGACCTTTTATTATGCCTTCCTTTACATGCTGTTTACCTTGGTGGTGCTAGTGCTTCATAGGCCTGTTGCTCTCAGTTCCATTAAGTTGAAGTCTTATCTTTAATTGGCTTATTTCATCCTAATATCTGTTTATAAAATGTTTATAGAAAGATTTAACATGATTTTATAGTCTTTGCAGTGACGTTTCTCAGGTGCTTTGATGAACATGCTGCATTATAATAAATGACTAGACAATGTGAATAACAGTTTTTCTTTGCTCTAAATTATAGTGTATAAATACTTACTTGAAGGGATACTCCTATAGTTTGAGACCTCGAATGATTGTGAGTATTGTCCAATAAAATTTATATGAAGTATGAACAAATATAAAAAGATTTCTTAGCCATCCTGACTTAAGTTTCTGGGAAGCTAACTCATGAGCTAAAAGAGAAGACACTTTCCTTTCTAGTTGACAAAATGGTGGCCTAAATGAAACTGGGTGATTCTTATCTCATGGGAAATTAAAACACAACTTTAAGTTGTAACAGCTTCTGTGGTTGCTATAAGAAATTGCCATAAATTTCTGTTGGCTTAAAACAACAGACATATATTCCCTCATAGTCCTGGAGGAGAGAAGTCTGAGCTCAGTTTCATGGGACCAAATCAAGCCTGCACCTCTTCCTCAGGCTCCAGGGCAGAGTCTGTACCTTGCCTTTTCCAGGTTCTGATGGCCATGCCATTTCTTGGCTTGTGCCTGCATCATCCCCATCTGCCTCTGGGGTCACATCACCTTCTCATCTCTGTCTATAGTAAATTCTCCCCCTGCTTCTCTTATAAGGATGCATGTGATTGCATTCATGGCCCACTCTGATAATCCAAGATAATTTTGCCATCTCATGATCTTTAACTTGTTCACATCTGCAAAATCCTTTT
>PVKZ01009233.1:0-11914 GCA_004027375.1 Macroglossus sobrinus
TATATATACCCTTGTGTGAAAATAAAATTTGGAGGCTTGATCAGAACTTTGTCTTGCCTCCGCTCTTCTTTCGCCCCCATTTTCTTTCAGGTTGGATCCTCCTCGTCCCCCCACGAATAACTAAGTCCTGCGGGTCGGGACAAACCCGAAGCCTTACCAAAAGATTAACCCTAACCCAAACTGGTACTCTAAATCTAAATGCATTCCTAACTATAACCCTAATAATAAACCTCACCCTAACACTTTTCCAAAAGCTAACCCTAACCCAAATACTAATCCTAGGCTTAAGCTTAACAGTAATGTTAACCAGTTTGTAACTCTAAACTTATTCCCAGTACTAAAACTTAACATGACACTATCCCTAACACTAACTTTAAACCTAACCCTAACCCTAATTCTAACTCTAACCCTAAACCTAGCCCTAACCCTAATGCTAACCCTAACCTTAACCCTAGCCATAGCCCAACCCTAAACCAAAACCTAACAATAGCCATGGCCCTAACCTTAACCCTAAACCTAACACTAGCACTAACACTAACGCTAAACCTAAGCTTAAACCGAAACCTAACCATAAACCTAATGCTAACCCTAATCGGCACTCTCACTATAAATTTATTTCTAAACATAAACCTAACACAAACAGTAACCATAACACTAATCTTCACACTAAATCTAAACCTAACGCAAAGCTAACCCTAACGCTAACCCTAACGTAACCCTAGACCTAGCCCTAGCTCTAAACCTAAACTTAACCCTACCCTAGCCCTCGCCCTAACCCTAACTTTAACCATAACACTAGCCCTAGCCTTAACCTTAACCCTAAACCTAACCCTAGCACTATCACTAATGCTAACCCAAAGCTTAAACCTAAACCTAACCATAAACCTAATGCAAACTCTAACCGGAACTCTCAGTCTAAATTTATTTCTATACATAAACATAACACAAACAGGAACCATATCTAATCCTAAAACTAAACCTAAACCTAATGCTAATGCAAACCCTATTGCTAACCCTAACACTCCCAAAGCCCTAGCTCTAAACCTAACCTAATCCTAACCCTAGCCATAGCCCTAAACCTAACCCTAAAACTAGCCCTTGCCCTAACCTTAAACCTAACCCTATACCTAGACCTAGTAATAACCTTAGACCTAGATCTAAACCTAACCCTAGACTGGCCTTAACCCTAACCTTAAACCTAAACCTAGACCTAGCATTAACCCTAGTTCAAGCCCAAACCCTAACCCTAACCCTAACCCTAAACTAGTTCAAAACCTAGCCCTAACCCTAACCCTATCTTAAATCTAACTCAAAGAAGACTCTAACTCTAAACTGATTCCTAATCCTAACACTAACCCTAACCAAAACCCCAGCCCTAGCTCTTATCTTAACCCTAAACCTAGACCTTGCCCTAACCCTAACCCTAACACTAACACTAAACCTAGCCCTAGCCCTAAACCTAACCCTAACCAAAACGCTGAACCTAACTTTAGCCCTATCCAAACCCTAAACCTAACCACAAACCTCGCCCAAGCCTTAACCCTAACCTAACCCTAACCCTAGCTCTAGTTCTAACCATAACCCTAAACCTAACCCTAACCCTAACCCTAACCCTAGCCCTAGCACTAAACATTACCTTAACCCTAACTCTAGCCTTAGCCCTAACCCTAAAACTAACCCTATCCCTCACGCTAGGCCTAACATAACCCTAACCCTAGCCCTATCCCTAAACCTAAACCTAACCGTAAACCTAGCCCTAGATGTAACCCTAACCCTAAACCTAACCCTAACCCTAAGCCTAGTTCTAGCCCTATCCCTAAACCAAACCCTAACACTCCCTACAGTCTAGCCCTAAACCTAACCCTAAACATAATCCTAGCACTAACATTAACGCTAACCCTAAGCTTAAAACTAAACCTAACCATAAACTTAATGCTAACTCTAAACAAAACTCTGACTCTAAACTTATTTTTAAACATAAATCTAACAAAACAGTAACCAATACCATAACCCTAAACCTAAACCGAACCCTAACCTTAATGCTAAACCTAAACCTAACCCTAGCCCTAGCCCTAACCCTAACCATAGCCCTAACCATAATCCTAACCCTAAACCTAAACCTAGCACTAAGACTAACGCTAATCCTAAACTTACACCTAAACCTAACCATAAACATAATGATAAACCTAATCGGCACTCTCATCCTAAACTTAATTCTAAAAATAAACCTAAAACAAACTGTAATCATAACCCTAATACTAAGCCTAAATCTATCCCTAATGCTAATGCTAACCCTAACAGTAACCCTAATCCTAACCTTGGCCCTAGCCCTAACACTAAACCTAACCTTTACCCTAGCCCTAGCCCTAGCACTAACCCTAACCATAACCCAAACCCTAACCCTATACTTAACTGTAACTAAAAAGGTACTCTGACTCTAAACTAATTTTTAATCTTAACCCTAACCCTAAAGCTAATCCTAAACCTAACCCTAATCTGAATTCTAAACCTAAACCTAATCCTAAACCTGAGCTTTACACTAAGCCTAACTGTAAGCCTAAACCTAACCAAAACTGGTACACTAACTCTAAATGCATTCCTAATTATAACCTTAATTGTAACCCTCATCCTAAGCCTGTTCCTAAAGTGGACCATAACCCTAACACTAATCCGAGGCCTAAACTTAACAGTAATGTTAACTGGTACTATAACTCTAAACATTCCCAATCCTAACCCTAAACATTCCCTAAACCTAATCTTAGTTCTAACCCTAAACCTAACACGAGCCCTAGCCCTAGCCCTAATGCTAAACCTAAACCTAACCCTACGCCTAGTCCTAACCCGAACCCTAAACCTAAATTTAACCATAGCCCTAGCCCTAACCCTATCCCTAAGACTAACCCAAGTACTAACACTAATGCAAACCCTAAGCTTAAAACTAAACCTAAACATAAACCTAAGCTAATGCTAACCGGCACTCTCACACTAAAATTATTTCTAAACAAAACCTAACAAAAACAGTAACTAATCCTAATCCTAAAACTAACCCTAAGGAAAATGCTAACCCTAAACCTAACCCTAACCGTAGCCCTAACCCTGGTCCTGACACTATAGCTACTCTATACTTAACTCTAACTCTAAAGGGTACTCTAACTCTAAACTAATTCCTAACCATAACCCTAACCTGAACGCTAATCCTAAACCTAACCCTAAATTTAATTCTAAACCTAACACTAAACCTAAAACTGAGCTTTACCCTAAGACTAACCGTAAGCCTAACCCTAGACCAAACTGGTACTCTAATTCTAAATGCATTCCTAACTATAACCATAATCCTAACACTAAGACTAACTCTTTCCCTAAAAATGACCCTAACCCTAACCCTAATTCTAGGCCTAAGCTTAACAGTGTTGTTAACCAGTATTGTAACTCTAAATTACTTCCAGTCCTAACACTGAATGTGACACGAACCGTAACCCTAAAACTAACCCTAGCCCTAGCACTAACCCTAACCGATACCTAACTATAACCCTAACCCAAACCCTAACCCTAGGCCTAGGCTTAAAACTAACCCTAGACTTAGCCCTAGCAATAACTTTAAACCTAACCTTAACCCTAGCCCCAGCCCTAACCCTAAACCTAAACCTAACCCTAACCCAGCCTAGCCCTAACCGTAACCCTAACACTAACCCTAGCACTAACACTAACGCTAAATCTAAGTTTAAACCTACACCTAACCATAAACATAAGCTAAACCTAACCGGCACTCTCACTCTAAACTTATTTCAATCATAAACCTAACACAAACATCAACCATAACACTAATCCTAACACTAAATATAACCTTAACGCTAATGCTAACCCTAATGCTAACCTAACCCTAACCCTAGCCCAAGCCCTAACCCTAACCCTAGCTTAATCCCTAAACCTAACCCTAACCATAACCCAAGACCTAACCCTAACCCTAAACCTACCCCACCACTAACACTAACGCTAAACCTAAGCATAAACCTAAACCTAACGGTAAATGAATGATAACCCTAACCGGCACTCTCACTCTAAACATAATTTTAAACATAAAGCTAACACAAACAGTAACCATAACCCTAATCTTAAACCTAAGTCTAACCCTAACGCTAATGCAAACCCTAACCCTAACCCTAATTCTAACCATAGCTCTAGACCTAATTCTAACCCTAACCCTAGCTCTAGCCCTAAACCTTACCCTAACACTACACCAGCTTTAGCACTAACTCTAACCCTAACCCTAGGCCTACCTCTAAGCCACTGTAACCCTAACACTAACCCAAGCCCTAGCCCTAACCCTAACCCTAAAACTAACCCTAACATTAACACTAACGCTACCCTAAGCTTAAACCTAAACCTAACCATAAACGTAAAGCTAAACCTTTCCGGTACTCTCACTCAAAATTTATTTCTAAACAAAATCTAACACAGACAGTAATCATAACCCTTATCCTAATCCTATCTATCCCTAATGCAAAAGCTAAACCTAAACCGAACCCTAACACTAGTCCTAGCCCTGATCCTACCCCTATAGCTAACCCTATACTTAACTCTAACTCAAAAGGGTACTCAAACTCTAAACTATTTCCTAACCCTAACCCTAACCCTATCCTAAACAAAGACTAGTAATAGCCTAACACAAACCCTAATACTAGTTCTAGTCCTAAAACAAACCCTAACCCTAACACTAGTGCTAACCCTAAACCTAACGCTAACCCTAGTTTTAACAAAACTCTAACCATAACCCTAACCCTAGCCCTAGCCCTAGCACTAAAGTTAACCCTAACCCTAACACTAATGCAAACCCTTACACTAACCCTAACACTAACCCTACCCCTAGGCCTAGTTCTAACCCTATCACTAACGCTAACCCTACCTTAGCACTAACCCCAAACCTTACCCTAACACTAACCCTAACCCTAACCTTAGCCCTTGCCTAACCCTAAACCAGACCCTAACCCTTAGGCTAACCCTAGGCTTAAACGTAAACATAACCATAAACCTAATGCTAACCCTAACGAGCACACTCATTCAAACTTATTTCTAAACATAAACCTAATACAAACAGTAACCAAAACCCTAATCTAAACCTAACGTTAATTTTAACGCTAACCCTAACCCTAACCTTAATCCTAGCCCTAGCCTAGCCCTAATTCTAACCCTAGCCCTATTCCTAGACCTAACAGCTTACCCTAACCCTAACACTAGCTTTAGCTCTAACCCTAACCCTAACCCTAACTCTAACCCTAACCTTAGTTTGAACCCTAACCCTAACCCTAGCCCAGCCCTAGGTCTAACCCTAAACCTAATCCTAGGCCTAGCCCTAATTCTAACTCAAACCCTAACCATAGCCCTAGCCCTAACCCTAACCCTACTACTAACAATAGCACTAACACTAATGTTAACCCTAGGCTTAAATCTAAACCTAACCATAAACCTAATAATAATCCTAACAGGCACTCTCACTCTATACCTATTTCTAAAAATAAACCTAACGAAACAGTAACCATTACACTAATCCTAAACCTAAAGTTAATCCTACGCAAATGCTAAACCTAAACCTGACTCTAACTCTAACCCTAACCCTGGTTCTAACCCTAGAATTAACCATATACTTAACTCTACTCAAAAGGGTAATCTAACTCTAAACTAATTCCAAACCCTAACACTAACCCTAACGCTAATTCTAAACCTAACCCTAAGCTTAATTCTAAACCTAAACCTAATCCTAAACCTGAGCTTTACCCGAAGCCAAACCGTTAGCCTAACCCTAACCCAAACTGGTACTCTAACTCTAAATGCATTTCTAACTATAACCTTAATCGTAACCCTCATCCTAACCCTATTCCTAAAGCTAACCCTAACCCTAACACTAATCCTAGGCCTAAATTTAACAGTAATGTTAACCGGTACTGTAACTCTTAACTTATTCCCAATCCTAACCCTACACATAACACTAACCCTAGCCCTAGTCCTAACACTAAACCTAACCCTAAACCTAGGCCTAGCCCTAACCCTAAACCTAACCCTAACCCTATCCCTAGCCCTAACCCTAATTCTAACCCTAATCCTAGCCCTAGTCCAAACCCTAGACCTAGTACTAACTCTAACCGTAACCATAAACAAGTTCAAAATCGAACCCAAGCCCTAACCCTATACTTAACTCTAACTCAAAAGTGTACTCTAACCCTAAACTAATTCCTAACCCAAACACTAACCAAAACCCTAACACTAACACTACCCCTAATTCTATCTTTAACCATAGCCCAACCCTAACACTAACCGTAACCCTAACCTAGTTTTAGCCCTGACCCTAACACTAACACTAGCCCTAGCTCTAAACCTACCCCTTACCCTAACCTTAGACATAGCCCTACCACTAACCCTAGCTCAATCCCTAAACAAAACTCTAAACCTAGCCCTAGACCTAACCCTAACCCTAACCCTAACCCTAACTTTAGCCCTAACCCTAACCCTAGTACTAACCCTAACCCTAACACTAGACCTAGCCCTATTTCTAACATTAAACCTTAATGTAACCCTAGGCCTAGCCCTAGCCCTAACCTTAACCCTAAACCTAACCATATCCCTAGCCCTAACCCTATCCCTAAGACTATCCCTAGCACTAACACTAATGATAACCCTAAGCTTAAACCTAAACCTAACCATAAACCTAATGCTAACCCTAATCAGCACTCCCACACTAAACTTATTTCTAAACAAAAGCTAATACAAATAGTAACCATAACACTAATCTTATCCCTAAAACTAAGCCTAATGCAAATGCTAACACTAAACCTGACCCTAACCCAGCCCTAGCCATGGTCCTGACCCTATAGCTAATCTGATAATTAACTCTAACTCTAAAGGGTACTATAACTCTAAACTAATTCCTAACCATAACTCTAACCAGAACGCTGATCCTAAGTTAACCCTAAACGTAATTCTAAACTTAAACCTAACCCTGAACCTAGCTTTACCCTAAGCCTAACTGTAAGCCTAACCCTAACCCAAGCTGGTACTCTAATTCTAAATGCATTCCTAACTATAAACCTATTCCTAACACTCACCCTAAATCTTTCCCTAAAGATGACCCTGACCCTAACATTAATCATAGGCCTAAGCTTAACAGTAAAGTTAGCCGGTACTGTAACTCTAACCTTATTCCCAGTCCTATCCCTAACCATGACACTAACACTAACGCTAACCTTAACCCTAGACCTAGACCTAGCCTTAAACCTAAACCTAACCCTAAACCTACCACTAGACCGAACCCTAACCCTACCCCTAGCCATACCCCTAACCCTAACCCTAACCATAGCCCTAGGCCTAATGCTAGTCCTAAGCCTAACCCTAACCCTAACCCTTACCCTAGACCTAGCCATAACCCTAACCCTAAACCTAGCCCTAGCCGTAAACCTAAACCTAACCCTAGTCCTAGTGCTAACCCTAACCCTAACACTAACACTAACCCTAAGCTTAAACCTAAACCTAACCAAAAGCCAAATGCTAACTGAAACGGGCATTCCCACCCTAAAATTATGACTAAACATAAACCTAATACAAACAGTAACCATAATCCTAATCCTAACCCTAAATCTAACCCTAACACTAATGCTAACCTTAATGCTGACACTAACCCTAACACTGGCCCGAGCCCTAAACCTAAATCTAAACGTAAACTAGTTCAAAACCTAACCCTAACCCTAACCCTATACTTAACTCTAACTCAAAAAGGTACTCTAACTCAAAACTAATTTTTAACCCTAACACTAAACCTAATGCTAATCCTAAACCAAACCCTAAGCATAATTCTAAATGTAACCCTAACCCTAAACCTGAACTTACCCTAAGCCTAACCGTAAGCCTAACCCTAACCCAAACTGGTACTCTAACTCTAAATGCATTCCTAACCATAACCCTAATCTTAAACCACACCCTAACACTATTCCTAAAGCTAACCCTAACCCTAACACTAATCCTAGGTTTAAGCTTAACAGTAATGTTAACCGGTACAGTAACTCTAAACTTTTGCCAGTCCTAAACCTAAACAAGACACCACCCGAACGCTAACCCTAACCATAGCTTTAGCCCTTACCCTAAACCTAATCCTAGTTCTAGCCTTAGCCCTAACCCTAACCGTAACACGAAGCCTAGCAATAACGCTAATGGTAACCCTAAGATTAAACCTCAACCTAACCATAAATCTAATGCTAATTCTAACTGGCACTCTCACCCTAAAATTATTTCTAAACATAAACCTAACACAACACTAACTATAACCCTAATCCTAACCCAAAATATAAAACTAACCCTAATGGTAACATTAAAATAACCCTAACCCTAAACATAAACCTAGCCATAGCCTTAGCCCTAGGCCTAGCCCTATTTCTAACACTTGCCCTAGCCTAAAACCTAACCCTAAGACTAGCCCTAGCGTTAACCCTAACCTTAACCCTAACCCTACCCCTAACTCTTACCCTAACCCTAACACGAACCCTAGCACTAACACTAACGGTAACCCTAAGCTTAAACCTAATCCTAACCATAAACTTAATGCTAACTCTAACTGGCACTCTCACTCTAAACTTATTTCTAAACATAAACCTAACACAAACAGTAACCATAACCCTAATCCTAACCTTAAATCTACCCTAATTCTAACTCTAACCCATAACTCTGAAGCTAAACTTAACGGTAATTCTAAACCTAACCCTAACCCTAGACCTAACCCTAACCCTAACCCTAGCCTTAGCCCTAACCCTAACGCTAAACGTAACCCTAACCCGAGCCCTAACGCTAAAGCTAACCCTAGCCCTAGCCCTAACCCTAATCCTAACCCTAACCCTAACTCTAGCCCTCGCCCTAACCCTAGCCCTAAACTTTACCCTAGCACTAACACTAATGCTAACCCTAATCATAACCTTAACCCTAACCTTAACGCTAATTCTAACCCTAATGCTAAATCTATACCTAACCCTAATCCTAGCCCTAGCCCTAAACCAGATCCTAACCCTAATACTAACCGGTTTTCTAACTCTAAACTTATTCCTCACCCGATTTAACCATAAAACTTAACCTAATCTTAACCCTAGGCCTTATATTAACCTTAACTCTGACCCTAAACCGCGAGTTAATGCAAACACTACCCTAATTCTAACACTAACGCTAATACTATAGGTAACACTTGCCCTATCACTAACGCTAGACCTAATTTTATTTTTAACCTGAACAGTAACCCTAACTGTTGTGCTTATGCTAAAGCTAACCCAAACGCTTACCTTAAACCTAACGCTACCCTACGCCTATTTCTAATGCTAAGCCTAACCCTAACCGTAACCCTAACCCTAATGCTAATGCTAATGCTAATGCTAATGCTAATGCTAACCCTAAACCTAACACTAACCCTAAACCAAGCCCTATCTCTAACGCAATCCCTTCCCTTTAACTTAACTCTAATCTTAACCCTAAATCTAGCTTTAGCTCTACCCCTAAACCTATCTCTAAACCTAAGCTTAACCCTAAGCCAAACCATAACCCTAACACTAACACTAACTGGTACTTTAACTCTAAACTTATTTCTAACCCTAACCCTAACCTTAACCTAAACCTAACCCGAACCCGAACCCTAACCCGAAACCTAACCCTAACCTTAAACCTGTCACAAAACCTAAAACTAAACCTAACCTTAACCCTGGCCGTTACCCTAACCCTAACCCTAACCCTAACCCGAATCCTAACCCTAACCTGAAACCTGTCACAAAACCTAAAAACAACCCTAACCCTAACACTAAGCTTACCCTAACCCTAACCGGTACTCTAAGTCTGAACTTATTCCTAACCTTAACTTGAAACATGACACTAAACCTAATACTAAACCTAGCTCTAACCCTATCTCTAACGGAAAACTGAAACCTAACATAACCTTAACGCTAATTCTAACCCTAATGCTAAATCTATACCTAACCCTAATCCTAGCCCTAGCCCTAACCAGATCCTCACTCTAACACAAACCGGTAATCTATCTCTACACTTATTCCTCGCCCCAACTTTAACCTTTAAACTCAACCTAATTTTAACCCTAGCCCTAATATTAACCTTAACTCCAACGCTAAACCTCGAGCTAAGACTAACACTACCCTAATTCTAACCCTAATGCTAATACTAAAGCTAACACTTACCCTATCACTAACCCTAAATCTAAATTATTCCTAACCGAAATCTGACCCTAACCGTAACCCTAAACCTAAACCTAACCCTAACACTAACCAAAAACTTAAACTTAACCCAAACCCGAACCCTAAACCTAACCCTAATTCTAAGCCTAATGCTAATGTTAATCCTAACCCTTAAACCTAACACTAACATTAACCCTATACCTGTCCCTAAACCAAGCCCTAGCACAAACGCAATCCCTAACCCTTAACTTAACACTGAACTTAATCAAAACCCAAAACCAAACTCTAAACCTAAGCCTTTTCCAAAACTTACACTTAACTCTAAACCTAACTATAACCCTTAAACTAACCCTAAAAGATACTCTAACTCAAAACTTATTCCTTACCCTAACCCTAAACATAACACTAACCCTAACCCTAATCCAAACCCTACCTTTAACCCTAAAACAAAATCTCATGCTAATGCTAAACCTAAGGCTAGCCCTAACTTTGACCCTAGCCCTAGCCCTAATCCTAACCCTAACCAAACCTAAGCTTAACCCTAAATGAAAACATAACGCTAACAATAACTCTACACTTATTCCTAACCCTAACCTAACCTTGCCCCTAGCCATAACCCTAAACATAACACTAACCCTAACCCTAACTCTAACCCTAACAATACCGTAATTTTAAACCTAAACCTAACCTTAATCCTAACCCAAAACCTAACCCTAACACTAAGCTTACCCTAACCCAAAACCTAACCCTAACACTAAGCTTACCCTAACCCTAAACCTATCCATAAGCCTAACACTAACGCAAACCGGTACTCTAACTCTAAACTTATTCCAAACACTAACCCTAACCCTTACGCTATACCTAGCCCTAGCCCTCAACCTAATGCTAACCCTAACCTAGCACTACCCCTAACCTAAATCCTAACCCTAACCCAAACCCTAATGCTAATGCTAAACCTAAGCCTAACACTACCACTAACTCTAACCCTAAACCTATCTATAAACCTAATACTAACGCTAACGGGTACTTTAACTCTAAACTTATTCCTAACCCTAATACTAACCTTAGACTACTGTAATTTTAAACCGAAACCTAACCCAAACCTAACCCTAAACCTAAACCTAACCCTAAGCCTAACTCTAACCCTAACACTAACCCTAATTCTAACACTAAGTTTACCTTACCCTAACCGGTACTCTAAGTCGGAACTTGTTTCTAACCCTAACCCAAAACATGACACTAAAACTAACACTAAACCTAGCACTAACCCTATCTCTAAAACTGCCTGAAATCTAACCCTAAAACTAATGCTAAAACATACCCTAACCCTAACCCTAGCACTAGCCCTAACATAAATCCTAACCCTAACCCGAACACTACCCTAACCCTAAACCTATCCATAAACCTAACACTAACCCTAACCAATACTTTAAATCTAAACTTATTCCTAACCCTAACCTTCACCCTTGCCGTAAACTTAACCCTAACCCTAACCCTAAGACTAAACCTAAACCTAACCCTAACCCGAACACTAATCCTACAGTAATTTTAAAACGAAACCTAACCCTAACCATACCTTAAACCTAAACCTAACACTAACCCTAACCCTAACTTTAAATTTAACCCTAAAACAAAACCTAGCACTAATGCTAAACCTAAGGCTAACCCTAACCCTAACCCTAACTCTAAACCTAAGCTTAACCCTAAAC
>PVKZ01009234.1:0-11913 GCA_004027375.1 Macroglossus sobrinus
GGAGGCTGGTCCATTTCACTCTTTGCCAAGTGCACCTGCTGAGGACTTCCTAGGCCTGGGCCATGGGAAGTAGTCAAGGAGGGTTTGTGGATGGATGGATGGAGGATGGATGGATGGAGGATGGATGGTGGATGAAAGATGGATGGATGGATGGATGGTGGATGGTGGGTGGATGGATGGATGGATGGATGATGGATGGTGGATGGAGGATGGATGGATGGATGATGGATGAATGGATGGATGGATGGATGGTGAGTGGGTGGGTGGATGGATGGATGGATGATGGATGGATGATGGATGGATGGATGATGGATGATGAATGGATGGAGGATGGATGGATGGATGGTGAGTGGGTGGGTAGGTGGATGGATGGATGGATGATGGATAATGAATGATGGATGATGGATGGATGATGGATGGATGGATGGATGGATGGATGGATAGAGGATGGATGGATGGATGGATGGAGGATGGATGAAGGGATGGATGGATGGATGATGGATGGATGGATGGATGGATGGATGATGGATGATGGATGATGAATGAATGGATGATGGATGGATGATGGATGATGGATGATGGATGGATGAAGGGATGGATGGATGGATGATGGATGGATGGATGGATGGATGGATGGATGGATGATGGATGATGGATGATGAATGAATGGATGATGGATGGATGATGGATGATGGATGATGGATGGATGGATGGATGGATGGATGGATGGATAGATGCTTCCAATGCCCTTGACTGCTGACCTCAGAAGACACCAAGAAGCTCTGACAGCCCCTCCCTTCGCCGACTTCCCTGACCAAGGGGAAGGACGGTAAAGAGAGGCAGCGCTCCAGGTGACATCGGGCAGCTCCCTCCCAGCCACCGCCTACCCCGTCAGCTTGGACTGGGTCACAGGTGGCCTTGCCCCGGCACCCAGGGCACAGCAGGAGCCTCAGGCCACGTGGAGGACGAGGAACGGGCCTGAGGCCCTGGGATTGCTCCTGTGTCTCGAGGCACGTGTGGAGGACTTAGGACACATCCCCAAGTCCCACAGAAGGTGGCAGTTAATGCCTCCCCGTCCCCTTCAGCCTGAACGACCCGCTTCTGAAAACCAGTGCAGCAGACGTGACACGAATGACCTCTGCGGCGAAGTCATAAAAGGTGCTGCAGCTTCCACCTGCCTCTCTCTCGGGACGCGTGTCCCTCGGACACGGCCACCATGTCGGGAAGAAGCCGGCCAAGCCCACGTGGCGGGATCCCGTGGGCAAAGCTGCCCGGAGAGGAGCTGAGGCCTCCCCACCAACCGCCAGTGCCAACCGCTGACAGGTGAATGAATGAATGAGCCTCAGCTTTCAAGATTTCCACCTGGGGACAAGCTGTCCCGCCCGGGCCCTGTCTGAATTCGGACCCACGGAACCTGCGGGCATAGGAAACGGTCGTGTTGCACCCCTCAGCGTTAGCTAATCGGTTACAGAGCCATCGTAACCAAAACGGTGCTCGGGCGTGAGCTCCGTCTGCCCCCACGGTCCCCCTCCCACCCCGCCCTGTCCCCGAGTCCACGTCAGGCGTGGAGAGTGAGAGACGCCCGCTCGGAGGGTCACGCGCCATCGGTAAAGGCCAGCGCCCCATGGGGGGGCTCCTGCTTCCGTTTTTGCATTTCATGCTTTGAAAATTAGGCCCATCTGAGGCCGGGATTACCTTCTGTTCCCGCTGGGCTAGGGCTTGGATGCCTGCGTTACTGTCTGTTTCCTTGGAATTAAAAAAAAAAAAAAAAAAAAAAAACGAACATCTATCACCGGGTGGCCCCATAGTGCAGCGGTGAGCACGCCTGCTTTGCATGCAGAAGGTCCCGGGTTCGCGCCCCAGGTGGAGCCACGGACCATCCCCCGGGTGTGCCAGGCCCCCCGAGTGCACGCCCCAAGCATATGGGGGAGACGCCCCACCTTCAGAGATCCAGTTCTTAAAAATAAAAAAAGGGGGACAGCAACATCCCTAGGTCAGGGGTGGAAGGTGGGAGGGGAATTAAAGAGGGGGAAAAAAAATCCGTCACCCACAAGATGAAAAATTATTGGAGGACGACCGGAAAAAGACAAAACATACTAACGGGCCAAAAAGAGAATAGGGGTCGAGGGCTGAGGGCCGCTCCCCAGTCTGTGCAGACGCGAGATGCAGAGTTGCAGGGACCCCCACGGCCCGGGGACCCCGCGCCGGGTCCATCACCGTCGCAGCCTGCGCTGCCGCCCGCACGCCCGGGACGAGCCCGTGACGCGCCCGCAGCTCCGGGTACACGCCCGGCGCCGGCCTTGCCCTCGGAGGCCCCCCCGACCTCGTGGGGAGGGGCAGGTCCAGGTGCGGGACCCGAGCACGCAGGGTGCCAGGGCCGGAGGGCACCGGGGAGATGAGGGAGGGAGAGAATGTGGGGCCCGGGCAGTCCGAGGCGACGGGATTTTATCGGGCCCTCATCACAGCACTGCCGCCCGCAAGCGAGGACGGTCCTTCCCCCCACTGCTCCCCTGCCGTCCTCCCGACTCTGCCCAGGGGACGCCTCGGCTGGGAGTGTCCGCCACTGTCAGGCACTCCCCGCCTGTGAGCCGAGAGAGAGCCGGCCACGGGCTCAGAGCCTCGAGCGGGCCACGGGATCCAGCTGAGTTTACTCCCCGCTGTGGTGGTTGTCATTGTTCTAACATGGCCAAGTACATACAACGTAAAGATCGCAACGCTGGTCTGCCCGTGGCCGGAGTTACGACAGCTCGTGCGTAAGGAGCAGAGAGCACTGACCTGGACCAGGCGGAGTGGGGAGATGTGGGGAGGCGGAGGGGGAGGCCGAGGGAGGACAGGGGAAGGGGGGGGAGGGGCACAGCGTTTTGGTGGCCAGGTCCCTTCAGCAGAGGACACTGGCCGGCACCAGTGTCTATCTCCCTCGCTCTGCGAAGGGACACCTCGGTGTTGTGAAAACAGCTTTTCGGAAGAATCCGTGGAAACGAGTAACATACATACGATATAGCTGGGCAAATCGGAGGTACAGAGGACCTTCAGACACTGAAATCAGGAATGATTGCTGATGACTCGTTGGTGGAGCGAGGGATGCAGGGACCCACGGGGACTCAGCTCTCCATGTCGTGGGCGATGCCTTGGGAACACGGCGGGCGGGGGGTGGGGGTGGTGGCCCCGGGCCGGGGTGGGACCCACCTGCGGGGCCCAGAATCCATGCTGCTCACCTGCTTTTCATGCGCATGAACTCACGGTTTCTTTTTTCTTTACGTTTATTTGGGATTCTGTCACTTTCGACGGAAAAAAAAACCCTGGCGGGAACACTAGCCATCCTCCTGGGCGCCGGGCTAAGCAAAGGAGGTGTAGCTTCGTGTGATTTGAGGGCGAGCTGGGGTGAGGGTGTTTTGTCACCGTGTTGCCCGTGTGAAAACGCAACAGAATTTACACCATCCTTATCCCCATGTCACGGAAGAAAAACCGAGGTTCAGAAAGGTTAGCGGGACCCGTCCACCGTCAGCATCTATTAAGCAGCAAATCAGGATTCGAATTCAGTCCCGTCCGATTCCAGGGGCGGGGTCTGTACCCAGCAGGCACCGCCTTCCCCGTCCCCCACCGCCTCGCGGGCGCACACCCGGGGTCAGCGGTCACACTCGTCCTCGTCCGTGTGTCACGGATGCGCCACCCCGCCCCAGCGGCCGGTCTCCTCGGCCCCGTGCCCTCTGAGAAAGGCCGTGGGGACGAGGGCTGACCCGTGTCTGCAGAGGACTCTAAGGAACGGCCCTTCTCGAGACTCGGCCAGCGAGCTTCGCCGTCTCTGCTGACGACTGTGACCTAGGAGACGTGCCAGCCCAGGACGCTTCTGGGCCGCGGCCGAGAGCACGGCGGGGCCGTCCTGTTTACTTTTCATCAACTTGCTCGGGGCCCGCAGATGTGCGGCAGGGTCTCGGGGACGGTGCCTCTCACGTAAACTCCAGATCCGCAATCTGGCCACCGAGAACATTGCGCTTCATCTAGATAAGCACCCGCCTCAGGAGGCCTCTGTGTGCTCTGGGACTCTTTTGAAGATTGTTTTTCCTAACATTTGGGGGATTTCAGCGCGAGTCACATAACACACGATGTCGTTTTCCACTATCCTGGACTTGCTCGCTCCCCGCCCGCCCGCCTCAACCCTCGGCAGAGGTCGATTTTTGTCTGGGACTCTCTGTCCTACATTTTCGGGGCCGGATGGCTCAGCAAAGCCGCCGACTCAGACCTCCCCGCCCGCTCCCAGGAGCCTCCGCCCTGGCCACCCTCATGCATGCACGTACACACGCACACGCGCGCGCGCACACACACGCACACGCACACACACACGCACACACACACGCACACCCTCTCCACCTGACCCCCGACAACACGTGTGCGTTGTACCTGGCGCCTTCGCTGACTCACCCCGAGGTGGGAATGAATTTCAGGCATTTCAGATTCACGGGAGACACTCTCGAGCGAGTTAAGTCAACACGCCACAAACACACCTGGCCGCTTCGCCCACCTTGAAGTGGCCTTGACTTTGATCAGAGGAATTTGTTTGGGAGCCGTGCCCTCTTCCAAATCGCACGCCGTGCGTGGTGCGTCCCGGTGCCCGGCAGGCGCAGCCCGGACCCTGGGTCTGGGGGACGTGACGCCAGCAGCTGTCAAATGCCTCGAGCTGTTTGCAGAGTAAAAATATTCCCCAGAGCACCTCTCCGTCCCCTTCACCTCGCTGCGTGGATCCTGCCCGAAGCCACCTCAAAGCCCAACGGCTGCCCCTTCTAGAAAGTTCTACCCGATTTTCTTGCTTAAAAGGAATAACTTCTGACCCTCTTAGCTGCTAAAACATTTAGACTTGCAGCAAAGCATCATGGTCACGCTGGTTGGACTTGAACGGACCTGAGCTGCCGACCTTGCCCAGCTGTGTGACCTTGGCCGAGTCGCTTCATGTCTCCGAGTCTCGGTTTCCTCATCTGGGAAGTGAGGGTCATGGCGGTGACTGCTTAGTAAGGTGACCGCGTGGGGCAAATGAGAGAATGTAAGCCAAGCGCTGAGGACAGGGCCCGGCACGAAACGAACGTGCATTTACCGCCGTGACCCGCCAGCGGCAGCAGTCGTGAGAATCTAGTTACGTGCACACTTTTCTCTCTCGATCGATGCAAGTCCTCGGACAGTGGCGTGTTTGTCATTTTTCGCCTCAGTTGTGCACGTAGCGAACATCCCCCTAAGCAGGACAACTGTCAGCGAAGCATTTGTTGGTGGCTCCGTGACCTTGCGGGGATCCCCTGGCTACTGGGAGGGCCGGGCGGACCTTGGCTGGGGTACCAAAATGACTCGGCTCTGCTTCATTCGTGACTCGTCCTCGAACAGGCGAGCGTGCCCCCCACACCCGGCAGTGGACAGGGCTACGAAGAGAGAAAACCCATGGCACAGAGCACTTTCTGCTGATGCCACATCTGTGGACACCCCACTGGCCACATCTGTGGACACCTCACTGGCCAAAGCGACTGCCATGGCCAAGCCCCATGACTTAGGAGGACACGGCAAGGTTACGTGGCCACGGGCGTGGCCAGGGAGGCGTGAGGAGTTAGACCCGTGGACGACCTCCCCCGGGCGGGGACCGTCTGCCGAAAATGGCATCTCGTTTCCGAGAAGCCTGTTCGTTGTGGGCTCAGCTGGTCGTGGGTTTGGGTTCCAAACCCTCAGTTGATTACGTTGGCAAACAGCAACCTCAGTGATTAACAGCTGAGGATTTATGGAGCACAGGTGACTCATTGTTATCAGGATGAAGGAGCAGAGGTTGTCGGGGGAGTGGGGAACGGGGGGACGGCACGCTGAACGGGGCCCCCCGATCCTGGAGGAGGAGGGGAGGGCGCCACAGCACCCCTCCCGGGAGGGCACGGAGGCCTCTTCTTCTGAAGGAAATTTCACAATCGCGCCTTTAACGAGCTCCACATTTCCTCCGTAAAAACAATCCCCTTCTGAGAGAAGGGGGAAGCCACCTCAGCGGGGCACCCGCTGAACAAAAGAGCCACACAGTGGCGTCTGGAAGTCGTGACTCAAGTCCAGAAACCCGGAGAGGGCCGGGTCTGACCGACACCATCCCAGGGACGCGGGGACGCGGGGACGGGTCGGGGGGGGGAATGGAAGGTGTGTGCGTGTGTGCACGCATATGTGTGTGCATGTGTGTGCGTGTGTGTTTGTGTGAACACGTGCATGTGTGTGTGCGTGCATGTGTGTGCGTGTGTGTTTGTGTGAACGCGTGCATGTGTGTGTGCGTGCATGTGTGTGTGCACGTGCGTGTGTACGTGTGTGCACGTGTGTGTGCATGCTTGCATGTGTGTGTGCGTGCGTGCACGCGTGCATGCGTGTGTGTGTGCGTGCGTGCACGCGTGCATGTGTGTGTACGTGTGTGTGCGTGTGTGTGCGTGCGTGTGCGTGCGTGTGTGCGCGCGTGCGTGTGTGTGCGTGCGTGTGTGTGTGTTTACCTGAGAATTAAACTCTGAGTGTCCAGAGGCGCCAACTGGTGTCGCAATGAGAATGCATTTGAGAAGGTCCTCGGTGTGCTGCTTCATTCATCAACAACGATCTAAGCGCCTGTCGGGAGCCAGACACTCTTCCAGATGCTGCTGTGGGGACTGCGACAAGGTGGACACCTCCGTGACACCCGCGAGCCGTTGGCGAGCAAGACAGTACAGCACGATGCAATTGTAAATCGTTAATCAACGCGACTTGGAGTTGGAACAAGCACCGTGAAGAAAGACGCACACGTGGGAGGAGCGGGGAGTGATGGCGGGGGGTGGGGCAAGGGTCCCCGTTTCGAATGGAGTGGGGAGGGGAGCAGCCCTGAGGGCAGGCCATCCCAGCAGAGACCCAAAGGGCTGCAGGAGGGAGCCCGGCCCTGCAGCGCCCTGGGAGAGCCTGCCGGACAGGGTGGGGACGGGCACGGCGTCCCCCAGGCAGGGTGACGACGTCGGGGTCCAGGCCCGTCGCTCCTTCCGCCTCTCAGGCCGGGCCGTGTCCCCCACGGCCCGCATCTCCCAGGGCCCGCGCTCACAGCACAGCGTCCTTCCGAGGTGTGGCAAACGCCCGTTTCCACGACGATCCGCTGCCCCTGCGACCTTCTGGAAAGCACAGACCCCACAGACCGCGTGTCCTCATCCCCTGCGGTGGCCACCCCGCCCCCGGGGGAGACTGTGGCTTCAGGGCGGGTGCATGACACAGTGAGGGCCAGGGACTGCTCAGCAGCCTTCGCCTGGGCTTCTGGGAAAGGCACGCCGACTTCCCCCGTGGACCCCGAGGCAAAGGCAGCACCACGGGGGACAGATTCGGGGGGCAGAGTCGGGGGCAGAGAGCCAGGTCCACGGGGACGGGGTCGGGGTGCCAGATCGAGCCCCCCCTGAATGGGACCTGCACGCGGAGAGCCACGTCCCTCTGCGTAAGGCGGCTGGAGTCTGCGTCTTCCATTTACAACGTGACTATTTTCTGACGGAGCCAACAAGCTGACAGTGGTCGTCACCATCCCCACCGGGACTATCGTTTCACGGGGGATGAAAAAGACATACATATGTGTGTCTCTTACCAGAGCTAGTTACACACCAAGTGTCCTAGGCAGGTGGCCCCGGGCTGCATTCCCTCCTACGTCCCTCAGCCTCCTCGGCAGTGCAAAGGTCCCCGCGGTCGACCAGCTGTCCCCACTCCCTGCTCCGGCCGGCTCGGGCTCAGCCCAGGAAGACATGAGTTGCCTGGAGCTGTTTGTGACTAAAACCTTCTGAGCCGCCTCTGCCTTCTCCTCGACAACACCCCAAATGAATGATTCGTTTGTGCCACGTGCTAAAGTCAGGTGTGGTCACGTGATAGCAGTTAAGCCCAGAAGACGAATCTATCGATCACCGGCAAGTCAGAAGCGCTGAGCCTGGTGCCCAGAGGCTGGCAGAGGTGGCACAGCCTTTGCACTTCAAAAGGCTGTGATGTGCCGGGAGATCGAGGGAAAGGCGGGAACGGGGACAGAAGCCGGCAGGGCTGAGCGGTACCCTGGGGTCCGCAGGTGACGGGCAAGGACCGTCCTCAGCAGCGGCTTCTCCCTGCGGCACACACCACCGCCGGGATTCCTGCCCGAGCCAGGCACGCCCCTGCCGTTATTCACGAAGACCTTTCTTTCCCCTCTCACTTTTCTCTGCCTCGAATTTCTCGTGTCAGAAAGAGACGGGGTCAGCTCCGTGAATGGAAGCCACTCTCGCGAGCCATAAAGAGGGAGCGAGGAGTTATAAAGTTAAATAAGAGCGAAAGCACAGAACACGGTCCACAAACAGCTAAGCAGGTGTGATTGTGTGCTGGACGCTCGGCCCCTGGCTGGCCCGCCTCCTTTTACACACACACACACAAAGGTTAGCAAGTGTGAGGGAGGTGGTCGGCACGTGCGACTGGCGGAGAGGGACAGTCCTGGAACAGAATTAAGGGTGGCCTTATCGTCATGCCGTTGGCGACAGCATCGGTCCGCAGGTGTAACGCTGTCTCCTGCTCCCGGGCTGAGCACGCCTACGGGAGGGCTGTGCCCGAGGGCGCTGGTGTCACAGCTCAGGGTCAGAAGCCACCCATCGTGCTGGTGGCGGGCACACTGCTTAGCCATCCAGACTTAGCCGTCCAGATCGCCTTGGAACGACGGTGACAGCGATGACACTTAGCCGGCTCATTCGCAGTGTTGCTGGGAGGACTTTAAGTTGATGACTTTATGTGCAGAGAGGGGCGCACATTGTGACAAATACAAGCCGTCGCTACTTTTGTGGCAACAACGATGATGCTCGTGACACGCTGGAGACCCACAGCCCACCTGTGTGGGTGGAGTAGTAGCCCAGACTTCTCTCAAGGTTATTCACAGTGACAACTGTGACCATGGCTGCAGGGATGAGCCCGCGGTGTCAGAACAGGGCGATCCAGCCTCGTCCGGGAACCGAGAAGGCCCCCTGAGGAGAGAGACCCCAGGTTCCGGGATCTGAAGGAGAAACAGGAGGCCAGGTAAAGGGGCCGTCCCTGCTATGCAGATGAGCACATCTGCATAGATCTGGGCGGCCAATGGGAGGGCAGCTCCGTGCCCCTGTCACAGGCAGCCCCCACGTCCTCCGTCCTCCTCCATCCTGGGCTGGTCCAGCCCGCGTATGTCTGGGGGTGTGACACCCAAAGCACGTGCAACAAGAGCAAAAACAGACCATTTGGATTCCATCAAATTACAAACTTCGGTGCATCAAGAGAGGCTATTGACAGGGTACAAGGACAGCACGCGGAATGGGAGAAAATGTTTGCAAACCACACCTCTGGTCAGGGCCCAGTATTTAAAATCCGGAGAGTCCTAAACTCAACAGCAAGAAAACAGACGACCCGATTCAAAAATGACGAAGGACTGGAACAGACTTTTCTCCAAAGAAAATAAACAGATAATCGATACACGCATGAGAAGGTGCTCACTTCAGTCAGCAGGGAAATGCAAGTCAAGACCACAAGGTATCAACCCACGTCCACTAGGATGACTGACAGCTGCGAAAAAGCAAACGAATACGGCGGAAATAGGAATTAAAAGCAGGGACGCAAACAGACACGTGTACGCCCACGGTTATAGCAGCATTAGTCCTCATAGCCTTTAAAAAGTGGAAGAAACCCCAATTTCCGTTGATCGCCGAACGGATAAATAAACTATGGGCTCTACGTACAATACGTCTTATGAAGCCTTAAAAAGGAGAGAAATTCGCTCCCACACCATGACGCGGATGGCCCTGGAGGACGTTACGCTGAGTGGCGTTAGCCAGTCAGTCACACAAGGACGGATGCTGGGTTGACTCCAGCCACGTGCCGTACCTAAAGGAGCGAAATTTCTGGAGACAGAGAATGGAACAGAAGTGCCGGGGGTTGGGACGTCGTGGTGGGGGGAGGGGGGAGGAATCACTGAGGGGTGAGTGTTTCGTGGGGATGGTGTGAGTGAACTTACACCGCAGAGCGGCGCTCTCAGAGAAGGCCGTGACGGTGAATGTTACGTATATGTCACCGCAGTTTAGAAGGACGCATTTTTTAAAACAGGAAGAAAAGTCCTTGTCCCCCATGAGAAAAAAAAAAGTTACTGATGACACCAGTGGCCAAGTGGGTGGTGTCTCGGAGCCCTTCGGTCTGAGGCCAGAAGCAAACGGAAGGAAACCCTGCGAGTCTCTGCAACGCCATCGGGACACATCGTGTCCTTCTCTTACTGCTTCACAGAGCACGACTCGTCTGCGGTGACCAGCTCGGATGCAGTCCTCCTCCCGCCAGCTCCCGAAAGGGGCGGCGGAGCCAGGCGCGTGAGCCCAGGGAGGGCCCCCGGAAACGCGGTCCTGGCCCCACCGCCCCTGGCGTCGTCGGCCGTGGGGTGCCCGGCCCAGGGCGAAGCCCCGGGGACGTGGGCCTTCGGGAGCTGGAGCCACACGCGGCGGGGGGCGGGGGCGGCGGCCCCTGTCCCACAGGCAGGTTTAGGAAGAGAGGGGGCTGGGGCTTTAAGGATGGTAACAGTTTCCAGTGAAAGAAACGGTCCCCATCTCATAAAATAAAATAAAATAAAATAAAATAAAATAAAATAAAATAAAATAAAATAAAATAAAATAAAATAAAATAAAATAAAATAATAAAATAAAATAAAATAAAATAAATAAAATAAAAAAATAAAATAAAATAAAATAAAATAAATAAAATAAAATAAAATAAAATAAAATAAAATAAAATAATAAAATAAAATAAAATAAAATAAAATAAAGGTGAGTAGGCGGGAAAGGGAAGAGAGTTCGCGTGGTGATGGAGGGGGACGGAGCGAACCCCGTGTGGCTTCCACACCTCATCTAAACCCAGGCCCGGGCTGCTGGCATCGTCTCCCCGTAAGTGACACACGGAGGCGTCCAGATGCGGCCGCGGCCCAGATCGCCAGAGAGCACAGCTTTGCTGTCAGACAAACTCTCTCGCTGTCCAGGTGCCACGTTGAAACCCGGTCGTGTTACTTCAGCAGATCCGTGGAGGCCGGTCCCCCAGGGCCCCCGAACGCGAAGGCAGGGGACACCGGCACCCCATCCATGCCTCGGGAAGAGGAGAACACCCCCCCAGGCCAGTTTGCGGCTCTGAGTCCCTTTCCAGGTCTCGTATCCTTGGCTTCGGTGTCACCCAAATCATAATTTCTAAGGTCGCCAGGCCTTCGAACACAGCCGAGCTCTCTTTGACAAGTTTCTCTGTCTTCAGGGGAATTTTAGTGTGAAATCCCGATGGGTATATGAATGAAGGCTTCGTTCCAGCTTGGGCCCCATTTGAAAAAAAAAAAAAAACGTTATTTAACGACATTTTGAGAAATATTTCCAATTAAGGGATTCTGCTGATAGACGGACAAATTGAAGGGTAAATTGTTTCAGAATCGTCGGTGCCGGAGAAAGTCAGATTCTCTGCTATTTGCACGTTTCTTCGTTTGCCTTAAATATCTATTCTGCATCATTCTCTTAGATTTCCTTGAAAAATCAGTTTCTGGGTAAACGTTTACGCAGGTTCATGCAGACAGGACCTCTGAACCACCCACTGATTGGATCCAGTCAGTTTAAAAACCTGGCATATTGGGCAACCGGCCTTGCTGTTTTTTTTATTGTTTGTTTTCTGGCTCTGGCTAATTAAATTCATTTAAACTCAGCCTTGTAATGTGTCAGTGAGGACCACACAGCTGTCGCCTGTCACCGCCCGATGTTGTCTCCCGACCACTGCCCTTTCCTTCCCCAGAGTGTGTGTGTCTAGGATGGGCGAGAGGTGGGGGGTGGATCGCCAGAAAGTCATCATCGGGGGATTAAAAAGAGAAAGAAAGAAAAGAAAGAAAGAAGGGAGGGAGGGGGAGAGAGAGAGAGAGAGAGAGAGAGAGAGAGAGAGAGAGAG
>PVKZ01009235.1:0-11925 GCA_004027375.1 Macroglossus sobrinus
GGGGGGCAAGTGACTATGTTTTGTTTATCTTTCTGATACCTACAGTGCTAAATACATGTTCCTTGAGTTCACTACAAGTATTTTTTAAGGGGTAAAAACACTTATGATTATCATGTCTTCACGATGAGTTAGCTGACCCTGAATGAAATGTCCTCTGTTGTCCCGAGTTATACTGCGTGTCCTGAAGTCACCTTTGCCTGAATGTTTCCATGATATATCTGTGTATCTTTCCACCTAGTCACATCTCTCTGTGTGTTTAAAGTCCATTTCTTGTACAGAGCGTATAGTTGGGCCTTGCTATAGTTTGTATCCAGTTTGGTCATCTCTGTCTTTTTAGTCAGTGTTTAGTCCATTCGTGTTTAATGGCTGGGTTTAAGTTTACCGTCTCGCTGCCTGTTTTCTTCTATCTGTCCTGTCATAGGACTTTTATTATGGAAATTTCCATAATAAATTTCCACCTTAATAAAAAGACAGGATGTGCAGCAAAAGAAGGCTGGCCTTGCTCCTGTGGGTAGATGCAGCGTTCCAGGAGGCGGCCTTCACGTCCCATTCATCGAGACGTGTGTTCCTGGAGCACACTGCAGTACACCGGGGACGAGGCACCCTCGGGTGGGGCAGCATGTCAGCCTGCCCACCTTTCACTGGGCCGCGTAGCAAAGGCCCCCGTGGCCTGCCATCCTCAGGTTTCACTTAGCCACGGTTCTTGGCCTACTTGAGAAATGTGTTACTGGCTTTAAATACAGGGGCTTTAGACACAGGACTGCAGTGGCGGAGCTTAGGGTTACGTCGGTTTCTTAGGTTCAGTGAGAATCTGATGGTCCCCACGTCACACACAGCCCCGGGCACGGAGCAGAGACCGGGCTCGTTATCACTGAATCTCAGCCGTCTTCACTCCGCCTGTGTTCCCCAGTCCGTAGCGTGGATTGATGTCCTCGCTCCCGACTGTCCACCTGTGTCCACCCTCCCCAGTGTCCTAGGCCCCACCCAGAACCGGGGTGCTGTCCTGCACCCCGAGGACGTCGCCAGGTGGCCAGCTGTCGCCCTGTGCTCCCACCCAACCTCTCTCTTAGGCGTCACAGAGCCTCCTAAGGCCTGCCCCGCCCTGCGAGCTGGCCTTCCGGGGCCTCCCAGCCCTTCCCCTCCCTGCTCCTTCCTGTCTCAGACACAAGGCCTGAGCTGTCACAGCCCTGGCCGGACCACCACTAAGGCCACCACAGGCAGGGCTCAGCTCTGGGTACCACATTAGGACGATGGGTCGGAGGATTCCAGATCATGAAGACTGGAGGGGTCAGAGCGTGAGGGGCCTTGAAAAACATAGCATGAAAGATGGTTGAGGAGCTGGAATGTTTGCCGAGGAGCGAGACGGCTCAGAGTAGAAGACACCGTGCTGGGTGCCCGCCTTCGGCGTGCCACCTTGCAAAGAGGACACGCAGTGGCTTTATTTCCTGTGATTCCTGAAGCAGGAGTTAAAAACGTGTACGTCATATTTTGTTGTCAGGGACCTAGGTTTATTTACCTTTGGGATAGCGAGTTGTGCGAAGAAAAAACCCAGGGGGTTAGGTGCCAGGCCCGGGCGGAGCGTCTTGCCACGGAGGCCAGCGGGCCACTTGTCATCGATGCTGAGCGTTTGCCTTCACCGGGGAAGAGGCTGCCTATAGTTGCCTCGAAACGCGGTTCTGTGGGCTTGGATTCTGAAATTGTTCTTGACGAATAGTGGGCCACAAAGGATTTTCCAGAGGAAACAGATCTTGATGATCTTTTGGGATCAGTTACCTGTCACCAGAAGGCAGAGTACACCCCAGCTGAGGACCGTACGGGTGCTCCCACGGGCTGGACTGCTCAGCACCTTGAGGCATCTCTGCAGTCTTGGTTTTCTCTGGAACCTCCTTCCCGCCTCCCCGCTTCCTGACGGAGACCCACAGATCTGACGCAGGCTCGGTGCTCCCCAGCGGGCCTCTCCTGGGACCGTGTGTTTCACTGAAACCGTCTCTGCCTCCCAAACCTGCCTTCTGCCCCCAACACTATGCGTGGTTCCCCCTCCGCGCAGAAGCTTCTGGCACGTCAGGCTAACTCCATCCTCTGCCCCTGGGCTCAGAGTTACCTGAGAGCTGCTCACCACCACTGCCCCATCCGGTGCTCACTTTCCACAACTGCAGGCTGTCCTTGGACATCTCCGCCCACTCCCTCGTTCCCTTCCCCTCTTCTGTGCAGTCGCCCGCACTCCCGAGACCCACGCTGGCCACGTGTTTCGGGAGAGTCCGTCACACACGTACCTCTGCACTCACAGGACACGATGGCCAGGGAGAAGGTGCAGCCCGGACCCTGCGTGCCCACGAGTGACACTCGGAGGAAGACGTCGGGAGATCACTCCTGGCTGCCCTACTCAGCCTGTTCTCAGAGCCATCAGGGCTGAGATATTCTTGGGCAGAGTGACACACGCCAGATCGGCTGCCATAGCGACACGGTGATAAATCCCATTCTGGCAGTGAATTTTCACTTCGGAGGGCATTCCAGGGTTTCCTAAAGCATGACTAGAGACTGAAACGAGCTCGTTGCTGCTGGAAGGTCTTTGCTGTCCCCCCAGTGCAGTGCTCCTGTGTCTGAGGCCGCACGGCGTGGCAAGGCGGTTTAAAGACAGAACGGGAAATAGTGAATGTCCAGCTTGTGGACGTCCTGACAGCTTCCTGGGAGAGTGGGAAGGGCTCTCAAAACTCCGAGCGTCATCTAGAAGGCTGCAGAGCCAGAGCTAACGATAGCAGATGCTTCAAGCGGAAACTGAGGCTCTGACAATATGATTGCACCTGAAACCAGTCTCCTTCAAGGCACTGAGCTCACAGACGAATCCCACACCGGACCTGGTGTTTCTTTCAAAGGGAGGACATGCCAGTGTCCCCTGGTTTCACGGCAAAGGGCAGCCGTTTCGGGGGGATGCATGAGCACCGCCGAGTCCAGCGTCCCCGTGAACACCTGTGAAGATGCAGGTGGCCATGGAGGTCGCAGTCCACACAGTGTGCGCTCAGAGTGAGGTCGGCACGTACAGCTTAACAGATGCACCCTCACCGGGTTCCGACACGATTCAGGCACAGAGGGAGGGTGAGTGACGGAGGCCAGGGCACAGATACGCACGTGGCCTTCAGAGCGCTTGTCATCAAGCTCCGAGGGGAAGACAAGTATGTGCGTGACCGTGACGTGTAGCCCAGAGGTAAACCCGCCGAGGTACCTTATCACAAAACATAACGCAATTGGTTTTAATGCCCGTCTATGCAGCACTGTGGGGGTGCAGGGGTGCGTGGATTCTACGCAGACGGGGACCCAGGACAGACTCGTGAAGGTGGCGTCGGAGCCTGGCCTTGGAGACGGTGCTGTTTAAGGGTCAGGGTCGGGAGACGTGCCAGGCGGAGGGAGCGCCAGCAACAAAGACTCGGGGTGTGTGTGGGGAACGGGAGCCGGGTTCAGGGCGCTGGTAGCGCAGTGCCTGTGAGAGAATCATCGTGTCGCATCAGGGGTGAGGTGAGGGTGCGCTCCAGGGCACCAGCTGCCTTTGAAGGTTGCTGAGCGGAGGAATGACCCAGAGCAAGTGTGCAGGCATGTGCTCCCCAAGCAGGGGGGCCCCCGCCCCCCACCCCCCAGATTCCCTTCCCTCCTCGGAGATTAAAGTTCCAGGCGGGGGGCCGGCGTCTGTCCGCTGGGGCCGTTCCAAGCTGGTTTCGTCTACTCCGTTTCTTTTCAAAGCCTCCAGATGGTCTCCTTCTCCCGACTGACGTTTAAAAATGAGTGATTTATGCTTTATGCCCGGCGAGGGGAGGAAAGGACGTCACACGTCTGTCTGTCTGTTGGACGTGTGGCAAGTAGCAGAATGAGAGCGCGCCATCCCAGCTGCTCTGGGCCCCCACTCTAGGCCGAGAGCTCCAGTGACTCACCCCTCTGTGTGCTCCGTGCTGTGAGCTGTGGCACCTCGGGGTGTGAGGGTGCATTTTCTGCCAGACTCGGCCAATGGGAAGAGGGGAGACACAGAAGCTCCTTGGGGTTCGGAGAACCAGACCCTCACTCTCTCCCACCTCCAGGGATCCGGTGAACACTCTGGGTTCCCACGGAAGGCGGGGTGCGAGGGGCTGGACGAGAAAGAAGGAGGGAGAGAGAGGGAGAGTGATGGGGAGCGGGGCCCCGGGGAGGGAGCAGCAGGCCAGACCCGTGGGCAGTCAGCAGATGGCACGGCCTCCCAGGCCTCATCACCAGGTCCCACTGCCACCCGGCAGCTGGAGATGGGAGGCCCCATTTTGTGTGTGGGGGGCAGAATAGGCTCCTTGAAGTTCGTCAGTGGCTCGGACCATGCAGTTACTGATGAGGTGCTGGCTGGTACCCGGGGAGTGTGGGTCCCAGGCACCTCCTGACGGAGAAGCCTGGAGGTCCGATGCGGGGCCTGGCTGGGAGGAGGCTCCACAGTCAGCAGGTGGCAGGTCCTGAGCCCTCAGGGCAGGGAGGCCCCGCTGGGTCTGGGGGGGCGCCCAGGAAGCCAGCGGAGCAGGCGGCTCAGGAGCCCGGGGCCTGTGCGCGTGGTCATGCTGCAGGCTCTGTTTGCAAACACAGCACCTGAGCAGGGAGCAGAGGCCCGTCTGGAGCAGTGGGCGTCACTCGTGAGGACAGGCGTGGGCCAGGTGCTAGGAGTTGGGCCTGGGAGCCTCACAGGGGTCCACAGGTGAGGCCCGAGGGGGCCGGTGGCTGCACAACAGTGTACCAGGTGCTGCGGAACTCTGCATGTGAACACGCTTAACGTGGTTGGTTTTATGTTCAGTGTATTTTATGACGATGAAAAAAGTATGAACAAAAGGAAGGCCTGGCTTTTCCGCTGCTCAGTGACGTCTGTGAAGGGGCAGGGCTTCTTGGCCTCAAGCTCAATCAGATGGCCCTGTTGGGGCAAACGGGGATGCTGCTGCCCGCTCTGGGGTTTGGGCTGACCCCACACCAGACGTGTATGGCCTTGGGGACAGCATGACAGTGCAGAGGCGTCTCTGGCCGCAGAGGATGAATCACAGGAGTCAGAAGGGCACCTTCTCAGGAACTGGAGTGGAGTTTGATGTTCATTCACTGAATTTTTCAAAGCTGGGCCGGCCGGCCTTCCTCCCTTAATCGCCTCCTTCATTCATTATAAATTGAACATCCAGACTGCTCACAGGTGGCATCCCGGAAGGGGACGAGAAGGCCGTCATCTGGAATGGTGGCTTTACGTTTTATTTTCGGGTAGCTAAAACCACTGTGTCCCAGACAAACAGCACGACCTGTGGTTTGCCAGGTTGCTCTTGAGAGTAGCTGGAAGGTAGCCGGGGGTATGAACGCCCACGTGTGCTGTGGGGGGCGAGGCCCCGCCACCAGCACGTGAGCTTCTGGTATCTGCGAATAAAATCTCCTGACCAGGAGTCCTCGGCAGTCTGTCACAGAGCTTGAGAGCATGGGGGCTCAACCTTGGAAGATACACATGGTCTCATTTCAAGTTCAAGTACCAAGCAGTTTACTTCAGCTCTCCGAGCTTCCTTTTTATAGTCTGTAAAATGTGGAAAGCAGGACAACCTCCCATATGGGCTGGGTGTCAGGATTCAACAGGAGCATGTGTCCAAAATGCAGAGTCCAGCGCTGGTCTGGCACGGAGTAAGTGACCCGTTAATGGTGTCTGTCATTCTTTCTCCAACGCCAGAGTGTAGTGAAGATCCGGTCCCAGAGTCTGGGGGTCTCAGTGCCTGGGGTGAAGGGTGCCCCCTCCCACGACTGCTCCTTTGGGAGGCGGGTTGGGCAGCCCAGCTGCCACCTGCGGCTGGCCTCGGAGTCACTGCCACTCTTCCCTGCGCTTGGCTTTTCTTCCCTCAAATGGCATTTGCAGAGGTCCCGTGACTCCTGCAAGGCCAGCACTTGGTCACAGCACGTCTCCCTGGGGGCCAAGGTCGGTGTCCCCTGCAGCTTGCCGATACCCGGGCCCTGGAGGGCTGACGTCGTGCCGAGCAGCTGCCGAAGGGACCGCGTGGCCCTGTGGCACCAAGCGTGTGGCAGAGAAACGCGCCCCCAGAGCTGGTGACCCCTTCCAAGACGACAACTTGACATAGATACGTGGGCTGTTAAATAATAGTTTTGTGGCCTTTTTTTTTTTTTTTGGATGCACACATGATTTCATATTTGTGAATGGTTCTAACGCGTGGCGGGGTGTTTGTTTGCCCTGGATAATGCGTGTAGCAGAGCTTTGTCCTCGTCCTTGAATTCTGCATAGCATTTCAAAGCGTGGGCGGGCTCTCGTTAACTTAGACATTCCCCTAGTGACAGGCAGGAAAGTGGCTCCTGCTTCTTCAGTCTTATAAACAATTCTGCGGGGACCATCCTGGTGTGTCCCCGTTAGGGACATCTGTGCATGGTTTTCTAGATGAGTAATGAGAAGGTTGGATGCAGAATGAAACATAAAATTTTACGGCTTTAGTACTTGACCAGGAATAGGACAGATGGAGAGTCGAGGATAATTAAGGAAAAGTAATGGCAAACTGATCAAAAAAGCCCCTACTTTCATTTTTAAAATTATGATAAAAAATTAGTCTTTAGTTTTGTTTAATCCATTCAAAATATGTTCAGAGCTCCATAGTTTCCATACTGTATTTTAAGACTTTTAAAATAGGATCCTTCTGGATTTGAAAAATTTTAGCCAACATTTTTTGAAAAAGAGGACTATCCTATCTATTTTAAAAATGAATTTAATAAAAGGCACGTGGGGTTGGCATTCTAACCCATGGCTAAACGGGATGAGGCAGGCCCGATCAGTTCACAGTGAGTCAGAAGCCTGGGGAAGGAGGACACGTAATCTGTGGGGAAGGAAGGGTATTTAATAAAATGTGGGGGAATAACTGACTTAATATTTGGAAAAACTTATATGTTTATTATACCAGATACCTAAATAAATTCTAGTAAATTAAAGAAATAAACATGAAAAATTAAACCTCGTAATACTTTTAGAAAACAGTTTGGTAACATAAAGCAAAATTCTTGAAATGTTTATTTCTTCTACTCTAATAATCTGATCATTTTACTCCCAAGCGTCAACCCTAAAGAAATAATCCTGATCAAGAAAAATGTGGTGTCTTATTTTCTTTAACATTATTTAAAATAGTAGTACATTTAGAAATAGCCTGGGTTCCCAACCAAAGGAGTATGGCTAAGTAAATTAAAGAGTCATCTTATAATAAAATAGATGTAGCCAGTGGAACAATGAACTCTTGGATGACAAGGATTTTAAGAAATGTAAGCTTAAAAAAGCAAAATGGAAAGTTGAAAATAAAATGTCTTTATAACCAGGTTAATACAATAAAAAAGAGATAAGATTGTCTTTGAAATGATAGGTGACTTTATTTTTATTTTCATTTTTGGGTAGTTTCCAATTTTTAAAATAACGAACATGTGACAGTTTTATAATTCGTTATATCACTCCGCAGTCACTCTTTTGCACTTACTGTGTGTCAGGCACCGCATCAGGCAGTAGGACTATAACAGTAAACTGAAGGATGAGAACGAGCCTGCATGCAAAGTCATGGAACAGCATCCCAGAAAGGTGGAACAGCAAATTGTTGAAAAGGTGGCTAGGAGTAATTTAGGTTGTATAATGGAACAACAAAGCATATTTAAAACTTCTCACAGCTAATAACCTTTCTTTAAATTTTTTTGTTGGTCAGAGTCTGGTTATAACCTTATGCTGAGCAGGCTTCTGTAACAGAATGCATTTCACACGTAAATTTTGCCCTGACCGTCTTCTTGAAACTTTCAAGTTCGCAAGGACTTGTGCCAGATACCGCTCCAGAAAGGACAGCCTTTGAAAGTTGGCAGAAACACGTCACTATGCTTCAGTATCCGATTGTCCTCTGTTGTTTAATGGTTTTCCAATAATGTTTTTGCTTAATGAAATATTAAGTGAGCATTGATTCCAGGATAGGAAGTTATTGGCAGAGCCTGACAGTATGTAAGAGGAACAAATAGATCCGTGTGTATTCTGAGCAACGTAATCGGTATCTCTGCTTCATGAAAGAAGCGGCAGAGCCAGGTTTGAAGGGCAGTTCTGCTAAATCACACCCCCTCCTCATCTCCTCCCACCCCCCTAACCCCTCTGGTGACCACTGTAACTGTTGTCTGTGACTACGAGTTTGCTTGTTTGATTTATTCATTTGTTGCTTTGTTTTATGTCCCACATATGAGTGAAATCATATGGTGCTTGTCCTTGTTCATCTGACGTGCTTCACTTAGCGTGATCCTGTCAAGATCCACCCATGTGGTCCCACATGGCAGCATTTCATCCTTTTTTGTGGCTGAGTAGTATTCCATTGTGTATACGAACCACATCTTCCTTATCCAGTCACCCATTAGGGACACTTTGGTTGTTCTCATGTCTCTTGGCTACTGTGAATAATGCTGCCGTGAATATAGGGGTGCATATAGAAGCGTTTTCAAATTTTCCAGGTAGATACCCAGAAGAGGGATCGCTGGGACATACAGTAGCTCTATTCTTAATTTTTCGAGGAGCCTCCATACTGTTTTCCACAGTGGTGCACCAGCTCACATCCCCACCAGCAGTGTGTGAGGGTTCCTTCTCCTCTGCATCTCCTCCAGCACTTGTTATGACTTGTCCTGTTGATGACAGCCGTTCTGACAGCTGTGAGGTGACACCTCACTGTGGTTCTGATTTGCATTTTCCTGGTAGCTTGTGAAGTTGAGCATCTTTTCATATTTCTGTTAGCCACTGTATGTCTTCTTGGGAAAAGTGTTCAGGTTCTCTGCCCATTTTTAAATGGGACGGTTTATTCATTGTAAGCTTGTATGAGATCTCTGTATATTTTGAATATTAGCCCCTTATTGGAGGTTCTTGTTTGCAAATATCTTCTCCTATTCGGCTGGTCGCCTTTTTGTTTTGTTGATCATTTCTTTTGCTCTGTAGAAGCTATTTAGTTGATATAGTCTCATTCTTTTCTTTTACTTCCCTTACCTTTGGGGTCAAGTTCACAAAAGCCCCTCTGAGACAAAAGTCCATAAGAGTCAGGTCTCATACTTAAGCCATTTTAATTTTCGTCTGTGGTGTCAAGTAGGAGTCGTTTTATTCTTTTGCATGCGCAGGGCCACCTGTCCTGACTCGGCAGCAGAAAAGCCAGCATCTGGATTTGAAAACCTCTCGCAAACAGACTTTCGGCTGAGTCAGGCCCTGGACGTGGCTGCGTGGACAAGTCATCGGTCCCTGGGAAGTAAACAGGAGCGCGCTCACAGCTCGTAAATCTCCCTCACATTCCCCAGAAGGGCGGGTGGCAGGAGTCCTTTGGGGTTTCCAGCCAGCAGTGATGATGCCAGGAAAACACACCAGCCGTCAGGGGGAAAAGGAAAGCCTGGTCCTTAGTTGCCCTTTGTAGGGGAAGAGCTGGAAACTGAACCCCAGATACTTGGAACCGGTGGCTGAGAAAGGCCCCAGTGAAATGGGGCAGACGGAGGGGTCAGG
Source organism: Macroglossus sobrinus (assembly GCA_004027375.1). NCBI lineage: Eukaryota > Metazoa > Chordata > Mammalia > Chiroptera > Pteropodidae > Macroglossus > Macroglossus sobrinus. Next base: position 9,500 of record PVKZ01009235.1, read on the forward strand.
CTGACAGTGGAGCTGGAGAGAGAGTAGGGGCCGAGCAGGCCGGCATCCGTTCTGGGCCAGTTTCCCCAGCCTTCCCCTCCTCGGCGGACCGCCGTGGTCCACGGTCCAGCCTTCCCACTCTCAGCAGCCTCACTGGTCCGCACCGAGACCAGAGGGGACGGCCTCGAGATCACCCTGGACCGAGTTCAGAGGTCCACGGGGCAAGGCAGAAGCTTTGACCTGGCCGGTGACCTAGGGCAGCAGCAGTGACCTGAGGCGTGGGGTTTGAAGTCCCGTCAGCGGCTCGGTGCCCTCACTCAGCAGTGCTGGCACACCCAGGGGCAGGAATGCCGTGTCTGGCCAGCTGGCGACTGAGATGCTTCCGGAAACTCTGACCAAGCGCTGAGGCGTCAGAGGTAGAAAGACATCTTCCAGAGGCCTGGACCAAGGGCCAGAGAGGACCAGGACTCAGCCAGGCCGCTCACGCATCCGTGGCAGGACCTGAGCTAGATGGAGGTGCCTTCCTACTGCGATGGGGATTTTCTGGCATGGACGTCTGGGAACCTAAGCTAGAACATCCTCCTTCCCCCTTTACCTGGGAGTCTTTTCTCCGCTGGGCTGGACCATGGAAGGCGCTGGGCACCGCGTGAGAGCCGCCAGCAGCCCCGCACTGGGGACCTGCGTCGGCGTCACCTCCCCCGGCATGTCCAGAGAGGCGCCAGTCTCGGCGTCCCGCGGTCCGTGGCCTTGCGCTCGCTCCCCAGTCGTCTTCACATCATAGCCGGTGGGAAATGATGTTTTTCCTGGGGACATGCAGGTGCACCCACAGGGAGCTGAGAAGCTAGACCGAGATGTCCCAGAACGGGACAGGTTCCCTTCCCATCAGTGAGGACCCCCTGCGTACAGCGGAGTAGCATGCAGAGAGGGCGAGCGAGCAGTGGGGTGGGGTGCAGTGAGAAAGTCACTCATTTTGTGGACGCGGGTAATTAAAATATCTTCAAAATCATTTTAGAAGTTGCTAAACTCCTGGACTCGTTAGGCCGTTTCCAGCTGTCACAAGAAAGATTTTTTGCAATGGACACTGAGAAACAGTTCCTGGGGGGAGATGGGGCAGGCCGCTCGTGGCCGGGGGCCCCGAGGGGACCAAGCTCTCCGCATGCTTGTAGTCGGTTCTCACTGCCGGTCGGAGGCTCCGCCACGGGCAGGGGAGGTTTGGGGTGAAACAGTCTCGCAGGCTTATGTAACGCAGGACCAGCGTGCACGGCGACGTTAGAGAATTGCATCAAAGAGCATTTCTGAACCTCATTGGACCAAAAAGCCCCTTTGGTCCCCAGGCAGGCATCTCGTGAGATGCGGACCCCACTGTGGGGAACACTTTGTAGTGGATTTCTCTGAGGGTCTGGATTTATTTTTCGGTAACTGATCTGAATCAGTAAACGTCCGTCCCACGATGGCAGGAACTGGCCCAAGGCAGTGCGGTTGGTCCCTCTGGGTTTTAATCGTGGTTTTCCTCAGGATTGAAGCTCTGGCCATCTAAGACCCGGTCCCCTTCCTCCCCGCCCTCTGGAGCCAGCTTCTGACCTGTGACCTCATCTCCTCAATTTACTACGTTTCCTGTAACCTGGCGTCTCGCCTCTAAAATTCACTGTCTTTTCTCAGCTCCACCCTGGCCTGCAACTTCTGTGGGATTTGGTCCAGAGGTATACCAGCTCACCCAGCCCGCTGGATGTGGGGAGAGCGTCGGGAAAGGAAGTTCTACAAATGTCAGCGATCTTTAAGGCCAGTTCCCGGTCTTCCCAGAACGGCTGGTCGAAACTGACTTCCCTCTTGGGAAACAGGACGTCGCAGGGACCACGGTGAACCCAGCACCCACTCTCCACAGGGCGCTCCTACTTCGGTTCGTCGCCCGTTTTTTTAAGTCCTGAACTTGTTGGTTTCAGCCTGCATCCCTCCCTTCATTTATTGGGTGCTTATTGTCTGCTGGGTGCTGGGTTCACCCATGGCGAAGATAAGCCATGTACCCGAGGGGCTCACAGTCTAGCAGAGTGAGACTCACCGACAGTTAGAGCAGGTGCAGTGAACCTGGCAGCGGAATCAGGGGGGGCTTCCGAGAGGAGGTGACTTGTGAACTGAGACTTGGGGAATAAGCAGGATTTCACGAGTTGGACAACAGTGTGAGGAGTGTGGGTTGGTGGAGATTTTCTAAGCGGAAGGAACTCACGACACGTGCCGAGGTTCAGCCACTTGAGAGAGCCCAGCGTGGTCAGGGGGCAGCAACCTGACCAGGAAAACGCAGACGCGGGATGAATGATGATAAAAGCTCCATTCATTGTTCGCTCTGTGCCAGGCGAATGGGGTACACGTAGCATCTGATTTAACCTCCAGTGCAAATCACGGCAGAGGCGCTGTGACCCCCGCTGTGTAAGTGAGGCTGAGGGGAGGCAGCT
>PVKZ01009236.1:0-11901 GCA_004027375.1 Macroglossus sobrinus
AAAAACTTTTCTAGAGCTTAATCAAGCATTGTGAGGAAAGGGGATCCTTCCCACAAAGGCACCTTCCTATTGTATTATTCAGATGATATTGTCATTGACATGACAAGGTTACCTTGCACTGAGGCTTAAAGGAAAAAAGAAAGTGTAGATTGTTCAGGGGGCATTAAAACAAGTGTTACAGGGAGAGGTGACAGCCGGAGAAGAAACAAAAAGATAAAATCATATTAATATTTTGCATTGCTTCTGACAAATGTTTTACCTTAGGGCTATAAAGGTGGCTTCAATATTGTGTGTGATTTAAATAATGATGACAGTGATAATATCACTATTTAGAGCTTGTATGGAATTCCTTTCAGGCATTACCTCATTTAATACAACCAAGGATTACTGCATTTATTTCTCTTATAAAGATGACTAAACAGCCCCCCAAAGTCATAATGACACTGGATTTTGGGACTTAAGCATTCCTGTATATTTACACTTAAGATGATAAATTCAAAGAAAAGAGGATGCCCCTGTAGATTTAGAGTTTTGTCTGGCTTATTGCTTCTTAGGGACCAATTTTATTAGTTTTATAAATTTTATGTGTGGATATCAAAAAAAAATTGAACTTACTTCCACTTAAATACAAGAAATCTCTTCATATTATAATTCTAAACCTAATTCTAATTATTATTTAGCATAAGAGACCTTACTAATGAATGTCATATACATTTTTTAATCAACTCATACTATACATCATAGTAATTTTTAATGCTTAAATCACATCTCTGGCTTTAGAATTTTGCACATTTTTCCAGCTTTTTTAAATATATAATAGACATATAACATTGTGCAAATTTAAGGTGTCAAAAGTGTTGTCCTGATATATATATTGCAAAATGATTATCACCACAGCATTAGCTAACATCTCCATTCATCCCATAATTAGTATTTGATCTTTTTTGAGATGATAAGTTTAAGATCTGTTCTCTTATTAACTTTCAAGTATATAATACAGTATTATTAGGTATAATCACCATGCTGTACATTAGATTACTAGTATAGATTCATCTAATAACTGGAAATTTGTACCGTTTGACCAATATTTCCAACATTTGTTACAACATGCAGCCACTGGTAGCAACCACTCTACTCTGTTTCTGTAATTTGGGCCTATTAAATTCCACATATAACTAATATACAGTATTGGTCTTTGTCTAGTGTACTTCACTTTGCATAATGTCCTCCAGTTCCTCAAATGTTGTCTTAAATAGCAGGATTTCTTTCTTTCTCATGGCTAAATAACATTCCTTTATATATGTGTTCTACATCTTTATCCATTCATGTGTCAACAGATATTTTGGTTGTTTCCATATCCTGGTTATTATAAATAATGCTGCAATAAACATGGGGTGGGGGAGTGAAGATATCTCTTTGAGTTTCTGTTTTTATTTCCTTGGATACAGACCCAGAAAATAGATTTCTGGATCATATGGTAGCTGTATTTTTAATTTTTTGAGGAACCTTCATACTATTTTCCATAGTCGCTGTACCAATTTACATTCCCATTAACAGTACACATGGGTTTCCTTTTCTCCGCTGTCTCACCAATATTTATCTCTTGTCTTTCTGATAACAGACATTCTAACAGGTATGACATGATATCTCATTGTGGTTTTGATTTACATTTCCATGATGATTAGTGTTGGTGAACATCTTTTCACATATTTGGCCATTTGTATGTCTCCTTTGAAACATTTCTATTGAGACCCTTTTTCAATTTCAAAATCAGGTTATTTGTGTTTATGTTTTTTTGTGATCCAGAATCACAGAATATTTAGCCATAGCATCTGAACAATATCTTAGTTATGAAAAGGCTTACAAATAAATAAAACATTAGTAATGTTGCTAATAATAGCAAGAATTACTTGAGGAAATACTGCAAACATATTAGTTTGAACCATTTTTTTCCACTTGCCTAAGAAAATAAATGGTTTCAAAGTCAGAAATGGAAAGAAAATTACATGTTGACATATATTTGCCCTATTTGTAAAATATAGAGAGCCACAAGCTTACAGATACAAACATATCTGTGAATAAAAAGATTAAACACTACTGCATTACCACTAAAGCAAATAAAAGATGTTCATTACTTTGTTGGATGTCAGCAAATCTATTTTGATACATAGACACATTTCGTTAGTTTTATTTTCTCATTTTAATAGATCTCATTCATCCCTACTAATGTGTATTCAAGCTTTGGAAAATGATTGAATTTATTAGTAAACAAATGTAATAACCTTCAGATAATTCTGTAGTGAAAAAATTTTGTTCCTTTTTATTTAAAGCATTGTTTAAACTTTATTTATAAGTTTCTTCAGAAAATTATTACAAATATCATTAATGTTCTAGAATTTGTATAAATAAAAAAACAAACAATATAATTTTAGTACATTCAATTTTTTAAAAATTGGAAAAACAATAGGTTGTGTTCTGGGATATAAATGATTAGTCTTCTTTATTAGAAAAGAGATAATCAGTGTGCCTTAATTTTACCATTTTATATAAAACTTCATTTTTATACGTGTGTGTGTGTGTGTGTGTGTGTGTGTGTTTTAGTGCTCAGAGGGAACAAGATAAAATTCTAATTCTACTAGGAATAATTTTGTAATGGCTGCAAAAGAAATAAAGAGCTTAATACTTTTGCCCATTTAGACCTATACATGGTACCAAGACTGGACTGCCAAATTTTTATTTATTTATTTATATAAAACTGACTATTATTTTCATAATAAACAAAATCTAGCTCATCACAGAAAATATAAAGGAAGTAGTAAAGGAAATTTGAGAGGAAAAAAGCGGTTCTATGCTCCATTATTTTTCTCAAACCACTGTATGTATTCTTAAATATTCTTCTATCATTTTGCAATTTGTTTTTATATATCTTACATCATTTTTGCTCCTCAATTCTTCTATTACTGTCTTCTTTTGTGTTTAATTTTTTTAGTGTGCACTTTTGATTTCCTGTCATTTCCTCTATTGTCTGTTTTTTAGTTATTTTCTTAGTGGTTACTTTGAGGATTTCAATTAACATTTTAAAATAATAACAAAACATAACTAATTCTCATAATTATATGTCTCAGTTTCATAAAATCTCTCCTCATAGTCTAGACATTTTTAATATCCAATTGTACCTCTCTTCTAATATTTCATCATAATTATCCATATTTGTTTACCATAGAGAAAGGAGGTTGAAAGGATGCAAGGAGAGATGAGCATCAGGCAGAAGTGGGAAAGAAAAACCTATCAGGTAAGATAGGTTTACTTTTTGTCCTGGTAAAAATCCTTCCAATATTTTCATTATCTTCAACATTTACTAAGGAGCGCATAGGAATATTGGCTTAAATGACATCTGGATCTACATACCTGACTCCAGTTTCCAGAAGGGTACTGACATCATGTAAATCCTAAAGTAGAACTTGGAAATGTGAAATGAAACCTGTGAAAATGCTATAAAGCTATGCCTTGGTGAAGGCTTAAAGGTAAGAGAATATAGGCTGGACAGCTATGATATGAGTCAGTCTAAATAAAGAAATATAATAGCAAATTCTTAAAAGAGATAGCTATATACTCCTTCAGTTATGTCTTAAGATATCTTAATTGAATGATTGGGGGTTGAGCAGCCAGCAAAAATGAACAAACAAAAATTTCTAATTTCTGCAGTCTATATATTTCTTCTCTGAAAACAGTAAATCATTTGGTTAAATCATGCTAATTTCAGTATTTCATGTGTTTATCATCCCTGACTACATTTGCAGCTTCCTCATGGCAAAAGCTATACATCTTTGGTATTTTTCAACTATGCACAGTTTAGACAAACATTAAATCTTCAATAACTATTTCTAAAATGTGGTTTTAAAATGTGGTTTTCATGATTATTAAATTATAGTTTTAAATTCTTATTAATTTTCCCAAATGGTCTTATATTCTAATAGATATACATACAATTATTTGAATAACACTATATTTAATATTTTCACAAAATGTGTCTATACGGCTGCTGAGTAGGTGAATAGGAGCGACTAAGATGTGATTTATTGTGTAAAACTCATATATACATTCACAGAAAGAGATATAGAATTTGAAGTCAGAATAGCTTGAGTTTGAATCATATATCTGAGCCCAATTTATCTAGCAAGTCTTTTAACCTTTGCGAGACTCATTTTTCTCATCTCTTAATTTGCATGGTAGTAATGACACTTATCTCACAAGGTTAGAATGAGGATAAAATATAATGTGTATGAAAGTACCTTTAAAATATAAATTTCCATTCTATCATTATTTAAGTAACTGCGCATATGAAATTTTTAACCTAAGATTAGCTTCTAACATCTGCCAACCAACACTAGTCAATGCCAAAATTTTAAAATATAGCCCTTTAAAAACAGCTCTTCTTTAAGGAACAAAAATTTACAAATCCCCTTGTGCCCAGAAATAGGTCAGATATTGGACAACTCATTAATTTCAAACTGCATCCATTTCTACAGAGAAAAATAAATAATCTAGAGTTGTTTCTAAAATTATAAAGCAAAATCCATTATATTAAAGGACTGATAATCTCATGCTGAAGCATAATCACTCATTCCTGTTAAAACTGAGCCTTACAATTCAAAGATAAATTAATTAGGTGTCAAATTATGGCCACACTGGTATTTTTAAAACAACTCTTTCTAGTGCCACTGATTTAAAATTACCATTAAGTGGTACATGTTCTTATTCAACATTCTTATTTTGTCAGTTATACTAATTTAATGTCATTTAAGAAAAGTTTTTAATTAAGGATAAAACTAATGTTTGAAGAAGCATTATTTTAAAGGGCTTTTAAATCTTCAAAAATCTTATAAAAATCAAAGTTTCCTCCTTCATATTTAGAAATAATAGTTTTTAAATTCTTCACCCAGAAACTAAATTATAATTTCTAATAATGTAATTGTTGTCACACAATTAGTTAGTTAAAAAATAAAAGCTGGTATCCAAACTATTCAATAGAAATACAACAAAGGAATGCTGTTAATATCATGATTTATTCTTGGAAATTAAGATTATTTGTAAAGAGATGTTCAGCTGCTTTCTTCTTCCCCATCATCTAAAGCAATCTGTTGCACATTGTTTTGGTCCTTAACAAATATTAACTTAATAAAGAACAATAAATTAAATAACTTTGGACTTGCACTTGCCAAGAAAAGTAGAGCTGTCCTGGGTGTATTAGGGTACATTTTATGAGAATAGAGCAGAAGAGAGAATTTTATAAAAGTTACTGAAACAAATTACAGATCTATCTAGTAACTTGGTAAGATAAAATAGACCAGAGCCAAGTTGGCCAATCCATCTCTCTGACACTCTTCTGTCCCTCTTCTCCCTCTCAGTGACTCTTTCTTATGTAGGAAGTTTTCTCACTTCTGAAGACCCTTAGAAAGCCCATCAGAAACTAGAGAAAAGAATGGTACTTAGAACAATGATGCTTATACCTACAAGTGCAAAAAGCTGCTTATACTGTGATTAATAATAAATTTTAGGACCACAGCAGGTTTAGCAAACTATTAGAACGGTTATATTTAGATAGCAAAGTCTCATGAGACAAGAAGACCTGTACACAAAACTGATTGTACTGTTTTAGGAATTCTCACAACAGGCTACCTAGACAAATCTCAGATGAAAGCCAGTTATACTTTTGATGGGCAAAAACCCGTATGTAGAGGGAAAAGCTCTTGGATCCTGATCACTCCTTTTTTTGGTTGGAGACATTTTAGTGCCCTCCCTGCACCTCTTATTATTTTTTTTTTCTTCCAGGGCCTTGGGATAGAAATTGCTACAAACAGCTAAAACTTTGATTTACTGACTTTCAACTAATGATACCAATCATGGTAGTTGGGAAAATATTTGCTACCCAGACTCTTATTTCCCTTTTTTCTGTTTTCAACCTATTTGATGAATATTTCACAGTAAATTTCAAATGCAGCAAAAAAGTCAAACAAAGGCATTTTATTCTGCAATTACAAAGGTTAATTAAATGTCAGAAAATGCAAAGGCTAAGAAAAAGCAAAGTATGAATAGAAACACATTTTTTTGGTTTGTAAGTTTTTGTGTTCTCTTAGAGGGCAAAATAATGGGAAAGGCTAATGGATACATCATTCAGTTCATGCTAAAGCTCTGTAGAAAGAAGCCCATCGAAGCACAATAAGATAATGTAAGGTTTCTCCAAAAAAGCTTTTACATTTATATTATATTGTTTTGGCATAAATTTTAATTACACAATCATGAATTTTACAACATTCATTCTATTAAAGTAAATGTGCGGTACCAGATTTACAAAGAAAGAAAAAATAGTTCTTATTCCTGCCTAATCTCATCTTTAAGTGGTAACCAGTACTAACAATTTGATATATTTTCTTTCTGATATTTAAAATATATGCAGTTAGTTCAATAATTATGATAACTACCTTGTTATAAGTTATTAAATCAATGCCCATTTGAAAACATGTACCATTTTTATTAAATAAACAATGCTATAATTAACATTTAAGATTTAAAGTTTGAAGTGTCCTCAGGAAAACGTCTGGGCTGATGACCTGTCTTTAGGCTAGTAAAATATTATCAAAAGAAATGAAGACCCAAAATTGCTAAGCAATTCTCTTAACTGATGAAATTGTAGTTAATGTCAGTCTGGTTATCACACAATGACAAACTACTAACATAACTATTTTTTAAAAGAATAGTTTTAAATAAAAAATAATGGACATGTATTTTTTAAACCTTTAAAAAACAGTATAGCTTCCACTCCTAAACTCAATTTAATTTTAATTTGTATAGTTTCCACTCCTAAAATCAATTTAATTTTAATTTCACAGGTTATAAACTCTATAAGAATAATTGCAATTGGCACGCATTCTGTTGGAATTACGAAATAAATAAATCTTATCTTCTAGCTTCTAATTTCTGTATCTTCCCTGCCAATCCTCATCCAAATATTACAAAGCCCTTACTATCAATCCCAGTTGTTAACAGAAATGTGAACCTAGATTACAGTTCTTATCGTTTCTTCTAAGGAAATACTTTTGCTTGCAACACTTTTCCTAGCATTTTATGAGAAACCTGTTCCTTATGTCTATGCAGCTACAGTGGCCATATTTGATTTTAAATATACATTTGTCTTTCCTATGTTTTATGAATATAGAGTTGGTTCTTTGAAAATATTATATATCTTATTGTTCTTCAAGAATAGTCCAATATGAAAAACATTTAAAACGCTAAAACAATTTCTACTGGTAAAGAGGAAACAGACTACAAAGAGAAAACTGAGATTTCTCTGTTGTAACTAAACAGAATATTATAACATACAGAGAAGATACTGTATACATTGTTTAGGGGTATGATGTTCCATATATGAAACAGACAGGAATTACTTTGAGATCTTTTAATTTCTCTATGTGGAAATGAGAAGATGTTTGTATACTACTTATTACTGAGTAGTAGGATATTTCACCATCTCCTGTTTGAGGGTTTTTTTGTTGCTCCTAAATGCCCATTACAAAGTCCCTCCATAAAAGCTTTCAAAGGTTAGAAAACTTATTTTAGTAGTACCAGATAGAAGAGTAGAAGCATGATCAAGGATGGGCCTGGAAAGATGTGGTCAGAGATTGTCTAATTCTCTGCATATCCCTTTCGTGCTAGAGAAAGAAGGATCCATGATTGACTGTGAATGGGCTGTTAAGTGCTTTGGTAAGGATGAAAACCAGCTACTTCAAAAAAAACCCAGTAACAACAAAAACCAGAAGACAGTGAAAAAGGGGGAAGTTCACAACTGGCTTCTCCTCCACAGCATACCAATAACTGGAGTACAACAAAATAAGAGTTTTGAGGGCATTAATGTGTGTATTTATCAGGATTATAAAAACAATTTTGGGATGGGTGAATCATATGGCTATTTGATTCCTTTTTCCATGGATTCTGGTGAAATAAGAAGAAATGTATGTACTCTCACAAAATAACCAGGCCATTATTTTTTAGCCATCTTTCCTTTTCTTTGATTCTATTCTTCATTCTCTGGAAACATTTTTTTCCATAATTCCGAAAAAAATAAGTTTTTGCTTTGCCTGGTTAATGCAGAGCCAAAAACTGCGAAAAGTACTAATTTGCTCGTGCTATTTTGCTCATGTCGTTTTTACTTCTTGCTAACATGTTTGTATAATGGGGCAATTCTAGTCTTGCCACGAGAGCAGTAAGACAGAGAAGATTGAGTGACAATGTGGAGTTGGGTAAAAAGGACCAGAAAGTCAATTATTATTGTTAGTTCTGAGTTCTGGAATGGCCTCTAGTACTAGCTTCAGTTATCTATGGAAGTTCAAGATCATGAGGTATTTCATTAGAGTTTGGAACCAAATCGCTTAACATTGCAAAGCAGTCCTTTGTCTAAACTTGATTTATATGCATATGCTACACTGTGGAACATCAAAGAATAATAGATTATTTGCTGATAAAAAGAATCAAGGAACCAGAGACCAGTACTTTCAAGAAAATTGGATTTAAATAAACATGTATAAATAGAAATAAATAAAAATTCTTTCCACCTAGTAAATGTTTAAAAATTTAAATTAAAAAAAATCTTGAAACCTGATACTATAAATATAATAGCCAAAGATACAATGGAAGGTCTGTGGAATAATTTATATCAAACTTTCGAGATATATTTATTACTTAATTAAAAATTAAGAGATTTTTTTCAGAAATAAGTGAAAGAATTGGAAATAAAAAAGAACCCCTTAAACACCACAGAGTTTTAATTCTTTGATTAAAAAACAGCATTTCAGTATAACATAAAGAATTTTTTTTATTTCCAAACTTTTATTCATTTTTTCTTTTTTATACTTACTTTTAAAAAAATATTTTATTATTAGTTTCAACTATATAGTACATTGGTTAGACAGTTATATAGTTTATAAAACAATCCTCCTTTCTCTCCTCTGGCTCTACACCTAGCTAGTACATTAATGTTGAGTACATTCCCTATGTCATGCTCCCCGTCCCTGTGATCATCCCAACCACTCTCTCCTCTGGCCATTATCAGACTGTCTTCTATATTTATGAGTCTGTTTTTAAATAATTTTTTTTTTTGTTCCTTAGATTCTACATATATGTGAGATAATATTGTATTCATCTTTCTCTGCCAGACTTATTTCACTCAACATAATAATCTCTAGATCCATCTATGTTGTTGCAAATGGTAGTATTCATATTTTTCAGTGGCTGAGTAATATTCCATTGTATATATGAACTATAAATTCTTTATCCAATCATCTGTTGATGGACATTTAGGCTGCTTCCATATCTTGGCTACTTGTAATTGTGCTTGCCAATAACATAGGGGTGCACAAATATTTATGAATTATTGTTTTGATTTTCTTTAGATAAATGCCCAGAAATGCAATTGCTGGGTCTAAAGGAGATATTTTTCATATTTCAAACTCTTAATGTATTGTCTCTTGTCACAGATATTGAAAAACATAATAGTGAATATTACTGCAAGTCTTTTCATTATTTTTATTTTGATAGATTCTGAGCCCAGGAATATTTCTCAATTTCAAATATGGAAAAAAAAATTCCATCAAAATTTTAAAATAATTTCATTATGATTTTGATCCAATATTTTAGGTGATGTGTGGGTGTAAGTAAACCTAAAATCTAGTTATTGGGCCACTCTGAATTTAGGCCCACTCACTTAGCTGGGCTTTTCTTATCTAAAACGACATTTATTTAAATGCAAAATTTCTAGCTATGTTAATAAACATGATTTTAGAGAAATTCTTTCTACTTAGGAAAAATATCATCAAGAAAGAAGACTGGAGTCTATAAAATTAGGACTAAAACTTTATGATGCCATGCTATTATTCTTTATCCAATTTATACAAGAACTCATTATTTCTTTAGTGATTACAAATAATCCAAGTTTAGGATGATTTAGTAAAAGTGGCTAAAAAATAATCCCAATGTTCCTTAGGAATTCTTACAACCCTCTAAGAATTTGTGTAATAATATTTGCAGATGACAGGCTATAACTTACAAAAATGCATCTTTTATTATTACAGAATTGAACAAGAGAATGCAAACCTATCAGTGAAAAATACACTGTTTCTCTTAGTTCACAATTTTAAGTCTGAGAGTTACTATGTGTTGGAAAGTATGAGCACTTGATTTTATAACCAGAGAATAATTAATGATTCTCAGAGGGAAAAAGCTAAATGAATTTATCTGATAATAAATGCACTAAGCTACAAAATACATGGTTAGACATGTAGAAAGGTATGAGATTATTACTATATTCAGATAATAGAATCATACATTTATAAAATGTAAAGAATCAAGAGAAACAATAAAATTTCTAAATCAACACAAAGAATTGAAGTACAATAAGATAAATATAGAAAATCAATAGCATACTTAAACACCAGAAAAAAACAGATTGGAAAATATAATGAAAACACACTAAACCTTGATAGTATTGGGTCAATGTTATATAAACATATAAAATAATCTTAATAAAAATGTGCTATACATCTAGATGAATTTCTGAGAAAGTCTAAGGAAAATTAGAAAAGAATATATAGAGTTGAACAACAAATTTCAAAATAGGAAGCCTAAAAACTAATTATTTGTTAAAATGAAATTATAGGTTTAATGCTTATCTAAGCAACATTTAACAGAATACATTTTAGAACTCACAAATTTATTCTGAAGTCCATGAAGAAAATATTGCGTTTTATCAATTTTAAAATGCACGACTTCTCATGCTAACAACTCTACAATTGCATTGTTTTACAACTGATGAGATGTCATAGTTTAGTTGACAGAATTTTTTAACTTTTATATAAGACTATTATAAATTATAATATCTCATTTATGATAGTATGTACAAATATATTAAAGAACAATTTAGAAAATATTTTTAGAAAAGAAACTGTTACTGGTCAAGAACAGTGGAAATAAAATCACTATTTATTAAAAATCATGAAACAAATATTAAAATATAATAATAATAATAATGAGAAAACTGTGTAACTTCTCACATTGTAATGGTGTATTGACAGCCTTTTCAGATCTCATAGTCTCTTTAGGAGACAGTCTTATCTAAACTTCTAATAATCATTCCCCTGCATTTCTTGGTATTTTCACATATATAGTTGAGCCTTATTATTCAGATTCCATATGTGCAAATTTACCTAATTGCAAAACTTATTTGTAATCCCCAAATCAAATATCACAGCACTTTTGTATTCAATCACAGACAATCGCAGAGTGTTGAAAAATCTGAATCTCCTGACACACACATACATTCATAGGTAAGGTTTGAAAAGGTAATGTTTTGCCTTCAGATTTCAGCTCTCAATCTGTAAATGTGTCCATTCTACTATCTATTTAGTGTCACTTTTTGCTTTTTTGTTGTTGATGATGATTTCACATTTTAAAATGACCTCCAGGCATAGTCCTGAAGTGCCATTTAGAATTCTGAAGCATAAGAAGGTAGTGATATGTCTTACAGAAAAAATGTTAGATAAGCTTCTTTCTATGTGAGTTATAGTTCTTTTTAACAGTGAGTTCAATGTTAATAAATCAAACATAATTAATAAATCAGTGTTAAGGATATTCTATTGATTTTAAGATGCACTACTTTTCACATGTATGGGTGGCAACTTTCAACAAAATATTTTAAACATATTGATTTAGCACTGCCACTTACTTCAGGTAACCGGGTAGAAGGTATGCTGAACACGTTTATGATAACGGCATTCCATTTTAATGGGGTATGTATGGGGTAACTTCTAGCCATTTTCGAGTGTCTACACTTTGTAAACATATCTGCAGTTA
>PVKZ01009237.1:0-11880 GCA_004027375.1 Macroglossus sobrinus
CCTCTATTCATGAAAGGGTGTTCAAGCCACAGAAGGATTTGCTGAGGAGTCCCTTGAGCTGTGACTTTTGGAGTGGCCACAGAAAGATGGGCTCATCTCCAAGAGATGCTGTGGCGGGAAAGATGGGGGTGAAGGGAGTGTGCCCGCAAGGTGCCCTGTCCTAGGTCGGCGTCTAGCAGCAGTGAGAGCAAGCATTCAGGGGTCTTTCATTGATTTAATGCTGGAGAGTGCCGGGCCAGGGAGGGAGGAAAGTGGGGGCGGGGCACCGGATGGAGGACGGGGCCCGGCCACGGTGTGGTCTCAGGTGGTCTGGGTTTCAGCCTGATTTTCTGGGGACTCGAGAGCACAGCTTGCATTACAGAGCTGCCCACCCCCCGTATCTGTCAATGATGGGCTGCCTCCAGTGAGAGGTGGTGTGTGGCCCCCCCTGGGGTCTCCATCGTGGGTGAAGTCAGGTCTCTGGGGCCGCTGGCAGCAAGACCCCTGAAGCTGTCGTAGCAGCTAAGAGTGGGTCCATCTGGGGTCATGGGGGTGTGGGCCGGGCAGCAGCCACGTCAACTTATATGCAGAATTTATGGCACATAAGTCAAAAGGAAGGTGGGACTAGTTATGGCCATAGAATCACCAATATCCTTGAGAGGATCGCAGGTGAGCTGGGGCGTCTGTGTGTGTGCGTGTGTGTGCGTGTGTGTGCGTGTGTGTGCGTGTGCGTGCGTGTGTGTGCGTGTGTGTGCGTGTGTGTGCGTGTGTGTGCGCATGTGTGGCTGAGATGACTAACCAACCAGATCGCTTTTCCCAGGACTGAGGGCTTTCCCAGAGGTGGCACGGTCAGTGCTAACCCCCCAAGAAAGTACCAGGCCGTGGTCATTCGATAGCGGGAAATTAACTCCAGCCACGCGATACACGATGACCCGGATGAAATGAGCTCTTCCTGCAGAGCCCGCAGGCGGCATGCCTCTATGAAGTCTACTTCTGGTATCGGCGGCGATAAACTGGCCACCAGGAAGCATTTTCCCCACGGGGCCTAATTTTCCTCCGAAATGGCATCAGAAGATGGCACGTGGGTCGTGCCACCTTCAAAACCAGGGCTTTGGAGATGGGGAGGACTCTGCCAGACTTAGCTCTCCTGTGCCCTGGCCCCGTGGCCCACGGGCGGGCGGCCCCGTCGTCCTGGACCTGCTTTCTCTCCGCTCTCTGGGAGCGAGCGGGCCCCTGGCTTCCAGCTTTTTTTTTTTTCATCTCCCATCTTTCCCCCCACCTCTCTTTCTCCCTGAAACAGACTCCAGCCCACTTGGCTCCCCCCGCCCCCCGCACTGAATCCTTTTCCCAGGGCAATGGGAGGTGCAGTGCCCCTTCTCGTGTGACACGAGTATCTCCCAGACCCCCTTCCCCGTTTTGCCAAGGTACACCGTTTCCACCTTTCCACCCAAGCCCAGTTGCCCAGCGGTCTCGGAAAGAATGAGCCACTTGTGAGCCCGGCCCGGGGTGGTCCGCTGGCATCTCCGTGAGCATGGCCTCCGCTGCCCCCGCCCCAGGCAGCCCTGGCCAGCTGGCCAGACTGCCCCGGTCTCTTGGGCAGCTGATGCCCCTGGAAAGCCACACCACCTCTCACCCCAGTCAGATGCTTTTGGAAGCATCTTGAGGATGATTTTTGAAAAACTTTATTTTACTTTTTTTTTGTCCTTCCCAAAAAACATCTCCTAAAATAATCTTACAGCCAAAGGAAATCCATCTTGGTTAGGGACCGCCTGTGCACGGGCACGGTGGTGAAAAGAAACGTTTGTCTCCCTTTTGCCTGGTGATTTAAGAAACTGATGGCAGCTCAGTGTTCTGTTCTCTACTTTCAAGGGTTTTGTTTTGTTTTGTTTCCCCCAAATGTGTCACTTTAGTGATCTCCAGGTCCCTGGATCCTGGGAATATCTCAGTGTACCCCCTTTTCTTCCATAAGACTCTCTGTAGGTAAAGGGTCACTCTCTTTTGAATGGCATTTGGCAGAAATCTGTTACATGACACGTAGCGTGTCAGGGGCGGGTGAGACAAGTCAGCAAGGCTGAGGGCTTGCACGAGCCCACCCAGCCGGCTCTGCCCCCCGATTCCTGTGACGTTAGAACCGCAGGTGCTTCTCCTGTTTGTGATGGGAGCCCAGAGCAAGGAAGACTGCCTTCGGCTGCAGAGGAAAAGCTGCAATCCTGGGTGGCTCCGTTTGCAACCTGGGCAATCATCCTCTCCTAATATTAGCTGCCGTGGCCGAGGCAAACCCGGCCAAGCACATCACACCCATGAAAAGACCCTGGCCCCGAGTCAGGACGGATCAAATCCTCACGTCTCCCTCCAGGCTGAGAGGCGGAGGCGTCTTGGGCTGGACTCGCCCAGAAGCAGATCTTGAGCCAAGGAATCGAGTGGAAGTAGCTGGTTTGGGAGGGGACGCTGGGAAGTGCTGGGCAGAGGGGGCGTTGGTTATCGAGACAGAGGAGATGCCCTTGTCAGAGATGGAACCAGCCCACGGCTCCGAAACCCCTGTCTTTTTTATGCTCTTTCCCCAGCACGAAAAGCCTCGATTTGGTGACTGGGCAGCCCTGTGTTGGAAAAGAAAACTCAGCTCTGTGAAACGCATCGTTTTTTTTTTTTAACTATGCGGATGATACAGAATTTATTAGTTTGCTTGGGCTTCCGTAACAGAATACTGCAATGCAGCCTGGGTGGCCTGAACAGAAATGTATTTTTGCGGAAAATATAAATAAAAGAAAAATAGAGAAAGAAAAGAAGAAAGAAAAAAATTTTTTTTTCTCACATGTCTGGAGGTAGGAAGTCCAAGATCAAGGTTGGTTTCTTCCGAGGCCTCCCTCCCAGGAGTGCCGATCGCTGTCTTCTCCCTGTGTTTTCCCATGCTGTCCCCTCGGTGTGTGTCTGTGTCACATTGTCCAAGGACACCAGTCAGCTTGGATCGGAGCCCACCCTCAGAACCTCGCTTTAACTTAATCGCCTCTATAAAGACCCTGTCTCAAGGACAGTCACATTCTGAGGTCTTGGGGGTTCAAACTTCAGCCTGTCAATTTGGGAGGGTGGGACACAATTCAGCCCATAACAGATAACGACCCTGGACATTGAATTGCAAACCACGGGAACGCTTTTGCCTCACATTAGAACGATTGACTTGTCCGTCTGTCCTGTGGGTATGTTTATTCTCTACAATGCGACCCCTTACTATATATCTCATCGAGTGATTTTTTTTTTAGGGGACTTCTGGACTGGGACATCCATCACGTACCACGGTGAGGCCACCCTCCCTGTTAGAATCAGGGATTTGGATACATGAGGACAGACGAGTGCCAGGTGGCTTCCGAGAGCATCTCAAGCAGTGACCGAGAGAGTGAAGCCGTGAGCATCGCATTTGAGAGAGTTACAAACCCGTGGTCCTCAAACTTGGGTTCGCGTTAGGCTCGTGGTGGGGGAAGGGGGCTCGGGATGACCCATCTGGACACCTGCACACACCTGGATGAGTGTGGGAGTCAACATTCTCTGGGACAACCCTCGACTCATGGGGGGGGGTCAGGAGCTGGTGGATAACAACACCTCACACCCTTCCCCCATGTCTTGAGTGGAAACGCTTGAGGTGCGTTGAGGATGCCCAGGTAGGACCGAGCAGGTGTCCCTAGTGGCACCCAGCTCAGTATGCAGCTCTGAGCTGGCTTTCTTTCATTCCTATTTCACCCATCCGGTCCCTTCCCATGCCAGCCCCTACTCCAGCTCCCTGGGACCACTTCCCACAATAACCTCTGTCTTGGGAGAACCCAAGAGAAGATGGTTAATCCTGTTTCCCTCTCTTGAGGACAGTCGCCCGCAGCCTCTCACCCTGAGCACGGCCGTTCTCCGGCCACTGTGTGGGGATGGAGCCTTTTCCCACACGCTCTCTGCTTTACTCTTCTCCACAACCCCGGAAGTAATTCTTATTTCCCCCCCTTGGGACCCATGATGGAGAGACTCAGCTTGGTTCAGCCACTTGCTCATTTGCTGTCATTGACCTCACGGGGGTGTGGCAAAGGTTCCAGGAGTCGAGACTCACCAGCCCCTGGACACGTGCTTCCCCCTGCCCCTGACCCTGTGCGATTCTAATTAATTCACTAAAGAGCACGATTGTCCGAAGCAGGGCCTTAAGCTGCCCGAGGATCCTCTAACTCAGTGTCCCCAGGGACATTCGGCAATGTCTAGAGACATAATTCACTGTCACAACTCAGGAGGCGGGGAGCTAACACTGTAGAAGGCAGAATAATGCCCTCGCCCAAAGACGCCACCTCCCGATCCCTGGGAACTTGGGCACACGGGATGTTACACGGGAAAGGGGAAGAAGGTGGCAGGTGGAATCAAGGTCGCTCGTCGGTTTCCCTTAAAACGGGGGAGATTATCCTGAATGATCTGTGTGGGGCAAGTGAAATCACACGGATCCCCAAATGGGGAAGAGAGAGACACTAAGAGAGAATCAGAGGACGTGTGACCTTGGTCCCAAGGTCAGACATACATAAGTGTTGCCAGCTTTGGAGATGGAGGGAGGGGCCTTGAGCCAGGGAACCTGGGTGACCTCGGAAATAAGAAAAGGCGAGACAACGGACTTCCTGCCCGAGCTTCCGGGAAGGAAATAGCCCTGCCATAGACCTCGATCGTAGCGCAGCGCGATTTGGGCTCGACTTCCGATCTGTAGCACTGCGAGGTGACACACCTGTGTCCTGTAAGCTGCTGCATTGGTGGCCGTTCGTTACGGCAGCATTGGAAACCGAATAGACCGGGGACACTGCTAGACATTCATTCTCCAACACACAGGAAGTGTCCCCATCTCGAGAATCATCCAGCCCCGAACGTCCACAGTTGCAAAGTTGAGAAATTTGGTGATACCAAACCTTTATGGAGGATGGATGGGTCCGTTTGGGTCTCGAATAAGAGGGCGGGGCCTCTCTGAAGATCAGCCTCTCGTAGGCACCTGTATGAAACAGGTGCACTCAGTGTCTGGGGTCCGGGGGACCTCGCTGAGGTCCAAAGGGCCAGGTTAGGAACGTCTGTCTGTCCTCGGAGAGATGCCTGATCGAACTCATTCCAGGTGCCAGGTGCAGAGAGAACCAGAACCCGCTGTGGCTGTGGCACGCTGTGTGATGTCCAGAAGCCGTTGGGGGCGGGGGGTGGGGTGGACATCTGGATCTCTGTCCCAGCTCGGCCGTCCTCAGAGGTCCTGACTCAGAGGGGCTAGGATGGGGGCCTAAGAATGTGCATTTCTAGCAAGTTCGCAGGAGCTGCTGCTGCTGCCGCCACCTCCGGGCCCACGGATCCCACTTCAGGACCCAAAAACCACTAGCTCAGAAACACCCAAGTATTCTTAGGGTGCGGGGGGCAACATGACAGAGGCAGAATTAGAACGTGTGCGAGTTTGAGTCCTGGCTTAGCCCGTGACACTGTGTGGCTTTTGGAGCAGCTGCTACATTGGGGCCTCTGTTTTTTTTTTTTTTTAAATCAGGAAATGTGGACAATGAGGCCACTTCTTCAGAGGGCTGCAGAGCGATGCGAATCACCTGGAATCCTGAGCACCGTGCCTTGTGTGTAGTAAGCGCTCAAAAAAAAAAATTGTGAGTTCCATAAGGGGGAGAGCCTGGCCCGTTCGGTGATGTCCAATTTCCTGTAAGGATGCCTCACAGCACGCTCCCATTCCCCGGGAGAAGTCAAGGGGCTGGCTGTCAGTGTGTCACTAGTTCCGGTGGGGTGGGAGGGGACAAGGACCATGCCTGCACGGCCCCCTGGGGTCTTGGTAACATCTAGATGTAGGTTCTGGAGAGCTGGGCTGGGGCCTGGGGTTCGGCCCCGCCATGTGGGATGCAGGGCACACAGTACCACACCAGCCTCTGCATGCCCAGGGCTCTGCATCTCAGAGCTGGGGCTTGCTGCCCATGGGCCACTGTAGGCAGAGAGATTGCTGATGGGGGCGGGGGCACAGGGTGGTAGGACCAGGACTCCCCTGTACACAGCTCTTAAATTACGCCTGGGCCCTGTCTCGTAGATGGTCCAACGGAACCTGGAATGCCCGCTTCTCACATCTAAGGGGCGGTCCTGGGTGAAGACGCAGAGCAGAGGCGGCAGAACGGGGCGAAAACAGGCTTTGAAACCGGACAGATTTGGGTTCTAACCCCCCCACTCTGCCCCTTAGAAGATGTCTGTACTTGGGTGGAAATTACTACCCCTCTCTGAGCCTCAGTTTCTTCCCAGGTAAGAGTGGGGTGGGGAAAAGGAAGTGCCCACAAGTAACAAGTGACAGGGCCCAGTTCAGGGCCAGGCTTCTGACACCCACGCACAGCCGGCACCTACGTGTCCTAACACGGGTGGATTGAGTGATTTTAAATGCTCTCCGGCGGGAGGTGGCAGGCTAGGGTAGCCCAAAGCTTACCTCCCCTGTCCAGGAAGGCTGATCCTTCAGGCCACAGGAAGAAGCAGGAAGGAGGGAGCAAGAACCCAGGGAGGGTGGGGCTTGATGGCTGGGGCAGGGGCTGGTCCCCAGCCTGAGGGCGGAGCGTGAGGCAGGCCTAGATTTCTGTAAATACCTGCAGGGCCCCTACCTTGAGTGTCGGGCAGTAGGTGTGACACCACCCTGTAGGGGACATTCTACAATGCCTTGGAGTGTTTTTCCTAGGTGCTTTTGAACTTCCCAGCCCTTCTCCAGATCTCACCCTGACCGCTTTCTCCACAGACCACCTGTCACCCCCAGGACAGGCTTAGGGACAGCCTGGCCCTGGTCCAGCTACAGCCCGTTCAGTTTCTGCCAGCCCCCTTCCCATCACTGCGGGTAGGATTCAAGACGCAGAGTCGCCCCATTTTACAGAAGCAGCATGGAGGCATGGAAGACGCTGAGATGACCCTCCACCCCCACCAGGAGGGTCTTTGGGTGTACCCCCACTTCTAGGACATGCCAGAACATGAGCAGTGTGTCTACTGAGGGGACACGACTGAGTCATTTGAAAGTCATACCTTTCAGTCTCATTTCATAGGTGGGTAGACCGAGTCCCCAAAAGGCGGAGGGCTTTCTCCTTTAGTAATATGATAAGAAATAACTTGTCATCTCTTTTTAGAGGACCACGTTTCTCTCCAGAGGGAAAATAAAGCATTTAGTTGATCACATTAGCAGAATACAAGTAAGAAGAAAGACTCTACAGAATTGCCTGTAATGAATCTCGCCATTCAGATACAATAAGCATGCAACATTGATTTAATGTACGACTAAGACGATGCAGATTATTTTTTTAAAAGATGGATCGGTCAGACCTGATTGCTTCCAGCCTGCTGTTTCGCGAACCTTTTGAACGTTTTCTTTCGAAATTACTCAATGTTCAATGCCACCAGCGTAAGGGGTCTCTCGCATCACGTTATATAAATGAATCGGTTGAACCGGTCTCTTGTTGTTGCACATTGGGATTGTTTTCCATTTGTCACCTTCTTACTGACTCGGAGATGAAATACTTCAGTTGCTTTCATGGGTGTCTCCCTTTCTCTCCCCAGGACAAGGTGGGGTTGGGTGTGTGGGGGGGATCCCTCCTGCCAACCTCCTCCCCTCCCCTCCTCCATCAAATCAACCATTTCCCCTTCCGTCAGAATTGTTTTCGAGAGAGAGAGAGAGAGAGAGAGAGAGAGAGAGAGAGAGAGAGACAAAGTTATGCCACAAGGGGTCCTCCACACTCTGCGAGCCCCAGCCGAAGCCACCTTCTGCTGGAGGAAACAGGGCTTTGGAGCCCAGGAAACTGGTTTGTATCCCGCCTCTGCAACTCGCTCTTCCCGAGGCTTTCGGACGAGTGGTTGGGTCCACTCTGCACCTCAGTGTTGCCATCTGAGAACTGGGGAGAGCAGTTCTTCTGCCCGCGTTATCTAACCAGTCTAGCCGCCGGGCAAGGCGAGTGTTTAGCGCGGTGCCTGGCGCATGGGGGACACTCAGGACGTGACGGCTTTTCATAATGGTACCAGGTCTGCTGCTCTCTTCCTGGAAAATGAGGATTAAAATAATCCCCGGGTCCCGGAGGGTCCTGGTGGGTCCTGGTGGGAGGGGGGGATTAAACGAGATAGCACACATAAGGTATCTTGCCAAGAGTTTCAGCTGATTGAATTGTAATGTTTGATCGTTAATACTTATCATCATCATCATCATTATTATCATTATTGCAAGGTCCAGGTCTGCTAATGCCCCCATTTTACAGAAAACCGTAGGAGATAAGTTACGCCAGACCTTTGACAGGGGGTGGGAAGGGACAGTGAGCTCCCCTGAGGCCCAGCAGTGGCTCTGCCCTCCCCACACCGACCTCTGACCTCCTCCTCAGCAGACTTCTCCATGCCATCGGCTGAGCAGGTCCTGATGGGGCCGCCATGTTGCACGACCCCAGAGCAGCTATTTACAGGGACCACCCCGAATGCAGCGTAAGTGGCCCCCTTGCCACTGTGTGGAGAAGTGACCAGCGCCTCGCCCATCCTTTCTGAGGACCGAGGCCCAGGTCTGCAGCACGATCTTCAGTGGTCCTGCCCAGCAGCCTTCTCTCACTGGAGAAGTTCATCCGAGTGGCTCCTGTTTGGCAGGAACACGTCCCATCTGGCACCAAGTCTCCAAGGGGCACTAATAGCGGACACTTTCTCAGCCTTCTTCTGTCAATCATCTTGGGAGACTTAATTATTATGCGTGGAACTGGGATTTGAAATCGGGTCCAGTCTGAGTTCAACACAAGAGCTCTTATCTGCTATTCTCGACAAATTACCAAGAAGAGTAAGCGCTTAGTAAATATTGGCTCTATTCTTATCCATCCACCCATCCATCTATCCACCCACCTATCTATCTCTCCACCCACCTATCTCTCTCTCTCTCTCTCTCTATCTATCTCTATCTATCTATCATCTATATTGTATCTATCATCTATCACTTATCCATCATCTATCCATCATTTATCTATCTTTCCATCATCTATCATCTATCATTTTTCTATCTATCTATCTATATCACATGTAACTTACATATATGTACATATAGATAAGAGTACATGTAGAGAAGAGAATATATAGTTAGGATAGAGATAAAACAGCTAAGAGACATGTGACTATATACATATACACACATATGTAATTTTATACAGATATGTAATTATTTAATCCTTTTGAAAGCCCTTTGAGGCAGGTGCTGTTACCATCATTCCCATTTCCCAGATGAGCAAAGTCAAGCCCACGGGTATCGGGTGGCTTGCTTCAGAGTCCATGCTCTTAACCATGCGCTCTGCTGTGAGGCTGAGACGAGGCAAAGCACGAAGGGGCCGAGCACAGTGCCTGGCACGTAGTGAGTGCTCCGTGCCCGGCGGTCGTTATCACAGGAGGCTCTGAAGAGACCCTAGATAGGCGGCCAAGGCGGTTCCTCCACGTGATGCTTTTTAACTGACCTTCCGCAGGGTGGGGGCGTGGGGCTGGGTTATCTCACGGTGGCCTTTCAACCTCTCGGAGAGCTGGGGTCAGGGCTGGGGCAGCCAGGCCTGCCAAAAGCTGGTGGGCTGGGCAGCAGGGACCCTGTCAACGTGAGACAGCACAGGAGGGCTGCTGGGGGCGGGGGCTCTGCCGTCCCCCGTCTAGCCTGGGAGAACACACTGAGGGCAGAGGGGCAAGGGGAGGCCAGTGCTGTCCCCTTCCCCCCACCATCTCCACCCAGCAGCTCTTAAAGGTGTTAATGTCTAACTTAATTCTGTAACTTCGCAGAGTGGTCGTGAGAAATAAGGAAAAATACGAAACACGCAGGGGTGTAACTTCCCGTCACCCTGAGCGAATGGACAGTAATTGCTGGTGCACGATTTTCCCCACCCTTCTCCTGAATCCAGATGACAAATACACTCACAGGACTTTCCCCCTTTGGCAAAGGTTGGATCACATCGTATCATTATTCTGCAGTGTACGTTTTTCACCGATATGCCCTGGACACAGTTTCAAGGTAAAAATTATGGGTCCACCTAATTCTTGTTAAGAGGTGCATAATATTCCCTGCTGTGGACGGGCCACCATCGCCACTTGGCCATCTCCCTACCAACGGCCACGCAGGCCGTGACAGCTTTTCCGCTGTCATCAAATGTCCCACAATCAAACTTTTGTCCCTGTTCTTTGAGGGCTTACTGGTGTCACTTTTGTTTTTTGGGGGGTAGAGCTCCAGAAGTGGGTCAAAGGCCACGCAATTTTGAAATTTTAATTCTTTTATTTTATTTATTTTTTCAATTTTATTTTATTGGTTTCAAGGATACAGTACATTGGTTAGACATTTAGATTTTATCAGATTTTTTTTAAAAAGTTTTTAGAAATTCATGCTCCCTCTAACAATTTACCAAAGTGTCCATTTCCACACAGGCCGAGAGTTGTGTGTATGTGTATGTGTGTGTGCGAGAGAGAGAGAGAGAGAGAGAGAGAGAGAGAGAGAGAGAGAGAGAGAGAGAGACTATAAATGAGAATACCAAAGATCAATGAATCTAGTGGATGAGAACTTCCGGCATTTTTATATTTAAGGCCCCTGTGTAATGTAATACGCAGTCGGATGAAAAGTTTTCACATGCTTTAAAGGAAGAAGGAAGTAAAAATCATGGTATTTCAATTCAATGATCACCTTTTATGATGAGAAGACTGAGGGTCTGACGGGTGCACCTGGGACAGTGGCAGCCAGGGTGTGGTGGGGGGGTGGCTCTGGTGCATGTTGCAATTAACGGGCAGGATGGTCAGAGGGCAGGATGAGGGGCCCAGGACTGGAGGGATGAGAGTTGTTACGTGGAGCAGACACCGCTGGCTCTGCGGGCAGGTCCCCGGGATCCTGTTACCCTGCCTGTGTCCCGTCCCCAGGCGTCGGTGTTGGCTGGCACCCCGTGATCTGAATCTACAGCTCTCTAGGGGAGATGGCCCACAGGGCGCTGGGGTCGCTCTGCCCTCACTGGCAGAGAGGTAGAAGTATCTGGGACTTTGTGTTCTTCGGAGTGGCCCTTAGGCAGTGACTGATGGGTCCCCTGCCTGGATTCGGGACAAATTTAGAGGCCCCAGAGCACCCTGCAGGATCCAGCTGGGACTTTGAAACCTCATCCTTGCTGGTTCTCCTCTCCTCATCTGTCCTGTCCTGCCTCCCCTCTGTCTTACAGATTTATCCCGTGAGACGATAAATCAATGCTGTCACATGTCCTGCTCACAGCCTTGTAGGCGTTTACAGTTCCAAAAAAAATGGAGATGAAGAAAATTGTCACAGTCACATGATGGTATAGCAAGGATTATTTCTTTTCCCCGGAAGAATGTAAAGGGCTCCTAACACTGTGTTGAAGAAACAGGGTAGGTGGTAGTTAAGGAGGCCTCTTATTTTGAATTTCCTTCTCTATTGTACTGATATTTTTAAAAACAGAGAGCAACAGGAAGTAGAAAAATTAATTTTGCTCAGGCGAGAATACAGGGCCTGGCCCACGGTAAGTATTCTAAGTATTCTAAGAAATACTGTTTACTTGTTTCATCTTTTCAACGACTCCGAGGGAGGTACTATCATCGTCCTCATTTCAAAGACACAGAGAGGTTCAGTAACCTGCTCAAGGTCACACAGCTGCCCAGTGGTGGGTCTGGGATTTGGATCCTGGAAACTGGCTCTAGAGTCCATGCTCTTAACCACAAATAACACTGATGGTTTAAAAACATTGATTTTGAGGGCATGCATTGCAGAAGGTACTAGGCTGCCACTCCATGAAGCCTCACTCATCTACACGATAGACTGAAGACATAAAAGATGGAAAATTCCAGGGCTCGGGACCCAGTCTTTGGTTCCGAAGCTGATGCACAGTGCGATCTGAACCTCGGGGAAGTGATGACCCAGCCCAGCCCATCAGA